>JAQFYU010002844.1:0-11038 GCA_034694905.1 Ceratophysella granulata
TTATTGTTGATACCACTGGAATCTGGAATGCGGAATTCAAAGCTTGATCAGTATTATGCACATACAAACTTCAAGGTGGGTTTTACACTAAACTAATGCTTTTTTAAAAATATGTAGATAAATTAACACAGGGCTAAAGACTAATAAATCTAATAAAAGCAAACGCAAAGAAAGTGGAGCCAGAAACCAAGATTATACATAGTTTATCCTACTGCGTTGTCTTCGTTTGATTATGCTGAGAATTTTTCATCATTTGTGATTGAAAAGGAAAACTACAATTGACTAACTTACGCTACTTACATGGTATTTGCAGGTGTTGAGGAGCTTTAGAACGGAATTTTGATAAATGAGGTCAGCAGTGAGTGTAATTTTGTCAGGATCAGCTCCTGAACAAAATATGTCATACCCTGACTATCAACAAACACCGCACGACCATCAGGCACTTCTCGTTGTGGTCCGTCACGTTGGTATGTATTCATGAATGCAAAACAGCGTTTTATATGTATTGAAAGTAATGTTGTACGTATCTTATTTCTGCAGGTCGTCAACTTAGAACGAAACAGTTCAATCGTGCGTTTGAACGAATCGCTCGAGTTAGTCAGATCAAAGTACAGGATTCACAAAACAACACCAGATGTATTTGGATTCGATTTCTGAGAAGCTACCCCGTTGAAAATAATGATTGGGGAGACTTTCAAACTCATCGCAAAGCACTTGGGATAATTTCTATTGGCCAGTGTAATTCTCAGGAAGAACTCAACGAACTTTGCAGAATTCATGAAACTCTGAAAGTCAAATACGCTTGGACACTTTATGACTCCAGATGTATTCTTTTCGGGCTTAATTCTGACGGAACCATATACGATGAACAACATTCCTCGGATGTAAGTCCATCTGTGGAGGGGCCCGTGGCTGGTTTTAATTCGTCTGGAAGAACTAGAAGGTCTAGTGGCGAACCAATTAGTCAGAGTTTGACTGATTCTGCATCCACATCAATGGCGTCGTCTGAACACAGTATTGTACGCTATTATATAAATCCTCAATTTACCACACCTACACCTACCTAGTTCGATGAGTTTTATGAAGTAAAGGAGTTTGATGTATTGTATGGGCTTGCTTGTGGTTGCTTCCAGACGGAATGTGGTCCAATAATTTCTCGACCGTCACCCAGCTCTGACTCACTACACTGTCTGGGAGCCTCAATTGAAGATGCATCGGAGCTCTGCGACACGGCAAGTGAAGAATCTTCATCTCGATCCGAATCTGTGACTGGAGCCATGCACTACTCCACATTAGATCACAAGGCAAAGTTGGACACTGATTCTGGAAAGTCGACTCACGTTGAAGGGTCAAAGGCACTGATACCTCCTAGCAACTTCAAAGCTCGAACTTTATTCTATCCAACAATGGATTTAAGTCAAAGCTTAGAAACAGATATTGAGGAGTTTGTCTCAGCTTTATTCTGGGTTTTGGAATCAAAGCGTCTGGATAAACTAGGGTAAGTGAAATGAATTGGTATTTGGTACTAGGAAACGACAATTACTGGGAAACTGAAACGTCTATCAATCTACTAGATTACGCAAGGCCGACCGCTCTCTCCTCTTGTCAGCCCTATGTGCCCCGTTTGAGAAGAAGGACTTTGTTGGACTGGACCTAGAATCAAAGAATAACAAGAAACGAGCTGAAGGTCGGCTAAAGAAGCAGCTGGGGGACCTGAGTTTACAAGCTGGACGGCCCAGTGAAGCCATCACTCACTATCAAGCAGCTTCTGAAATTCTTAAATCGGTCAATGATTGGCTATGGCTTGCTGGTACGAATTATTACTTGTGACAATTGATTTGGATTGAAACAACGCAATATAATACAACAGTATGCATAAATTGAAAATATAATATCTCACACTATATTATCACCTCACAGGAGCCTTGGAAGGAATGTGCTCCGCGTCTGTCTCAACAATGTACCCTCAGCTCAGGCGCTCTCCCACTTTGCAGAGAAATTCATCTCTTCAAGGTGTTGAGTTTGCAAAGTTCAAACAGTTTGCTATGGCGTCCACAGCCTCACTTCCTGCAGGACTAGACCCAGCAGAAGTCACCGAAGCAAAAACTGCATCAAAAAACTGTTTAACGCAGGTGGAATTGTTGGAGAAGTACAGAGAAGCGGTTACGCATTACGGAAAGGTAAATTAAATGACAGTCTGTTGACTTATATACGCATTTAACAAGCCAGTTTTCCAAGTCAACGAGATGCTTTCTCTATTCAGTATCGTCAAGCTGGAATTATCGAGACCGAGGCTTCTATTAAGGCAGCTCTTGTGCTAATTGAACAGAAGCAAACGCTCCATGCTGCCGACTTCCTTCAAAATGCAGTTTTTATAAGTTTACAGCTTACTGAAGAGGAAAAGGTTAGTATTTACTAACCCTGTTAAGTAACTACACCATCCAATCTACCTCGCTTTTGCCTGAAATGCTTGTAAACTCGATTTCAGATGCAGAGGTTCAACGCCTTGTCCGAATTATATACGCGACTAGGGTTTCATCGCAAGGCAGCTTTTTTCAAACGAGTTGCAGCAATGCGTTGCGTATCTCCGAGTAACCCTCACCCGAACTGGAGTTTGTGTCATTCACTGCTTCTTCAGCTGTTGGATGGTTACACTTTGTCATTGGATCCGAATGAGCCCCACACTTTTGGTTTCTATGGTTGGCCGAGACTCCAAATACAAGTATTGCAAGAACTTGTTGGAACAGCCAAGCGGAAAGGAAACAACGCTTTGGCCACAAGGCACATGACACTTCTTCTACACACGATGCTTCCACATGTGGGTGATTTCGATTGTGTTTCTTCAAATATCAAAAGTTGAATTCTAAAGGAATATTCCCATTTCCCATTCAGTTAACACTGGACGAGAAGAGGGAGTTTTCAATGCAATTGGATTTGTTGTCGAAAGAGAGCGAAGGACTTCCCGTTCCCTTGGCTCTTGAAAACGGTCTCATTGTTCCTCCAGTTCATTTATCCAACATTCCATTTGTGCGGTGAGCAGAGATTTACAACAGCACGAATTCGCTTAAATAATGGTTTTGTGAAGCGCAAGCTACTAGCAACTAGTGTCATGATTTGATTTGAATAGGGTGTTCAAGCTTGTTCCGCCAACGCCACATCTTAGGGCTGAGAAAATCGAAGAGAAGAAGGTGCTAGACGAAGTCAGTCCATTTGTCTACACACCATTTACTACAAATCGAGAGAAAGTTGTAAAGGACGCGAGCAAGGCCGGTTAGTTTTTCTTTCCCACAAAACGCTTATCATTCTGTAAACATGTTCTTCATGCCGATTTTGCTCCTCCAGATTTCAGTTGGGTTGAAGGTGAGCTCTGTGAAGTGACCGTTTTACTAGAAAATCCACTTCCTATTGAACTGAAGTTAAACTCAATTGTAAGTTATACATATTGTATGTATTTACTTATACAGTTCATGCCAGGACACAGGATTTCTTCTAATTTGTGTTTCTTCTACTAGTGTCTAATTACGGAGGGTGTGAATTTTCAAGTCAACTCAAACGTGATTTCAATCCCTGCGGATTCAACAATGTTTCCTGCGACGCTAACTGGAATTCCCCTCAGCGGTGGAAACTTGAGAATCTTGGGTGAGCAGTCAGCACCAAACATAGAATTGTTTGAAGTTTGAAAATATTCTTTTGTCTATATAATGTTTTCCTAAAGGATATTCAACTTACACTTTGGGGGTGAAGTCCAACATTCGTTTGAAGAATATGATGAGTATGCGTTGTCCGCATATTGACATTGAAATTGTGCCTGCACTGCCATCCATAGAGGTATTTAACTATTTTACATCAGGGCTTTTTGGTTTATAAGGAAAATAAATAATTAATCTAATTTATAAGGTGGAGACGTCGAAGCCAAAATCCGAATTTTTCAGCTCTTTTTCTGATTCGATTGTGACGAGTGCAAGTATTTCGGTTTTGATGGGAGAGATCCAAGAATGTTGCATCACGCTAAAGAATACTGGCAAGGTTCCCATAGAATCGATTGAAATTACATTAGATTCTCGAGTTGACAAGAGGGTGAGTGAAATCTTCAGCTGGAGCGATGAAAACCTCTTGTCTCAGCTTCCGATTCAACCAGGATCTTCGGCCAGCTTCACTGTTTATGTTTACGGAGCGGGTGATTTTATTGGACAACCGGAATCACAGACAGGAGATGGAAGCAGTACGTCATCTTTGCAGCTGGGCAACCAAACCTCGACGGAAGGTCCAAGTTCACTTCCCTCTCGACTCGGAGCCATTTCAGAACGTTTGAGGTCAACCAAACGTACAGAATCCTTGGCCTCAAACAAGTAATATTCCTATTTTCTAAATAAGTTTATAGATTCGTGCTTGTCTGTGAATTTCACGTTGTTTTGTTATATATCTTCTCACCAGGTCATCAAGTGCCAAAAGTGGAAGTAGTGTCAACTCATTTTCTTCAAAGACTCCCAAGTTATCTGTGTCTTCTAATACTAAAGTAGGTGTGCAGTAAATAGTAATGTTGTTGTATTTCAAGTAATTCGATTTCAATAAAATGTTGATGGTTTGCATAGACATACGAAGCCGTTCTGAAGGTCAAGTATTCGGGTGGTCCTGGTAGCAGAACAGAACACTTCCGAAGTTGCGGAATAGCGCTCAATGTTGAAGTAGCTCCAGCGTTGTTTATAACAAAATGGGATATTTTACCTGGAGAATCGTAAGTGCATTTGTTTAAAGCTTAAACCGAATTCCCAAATACATTACTATGTTTTTCTCCAGACCTTCGCAATTCTATTTGGTGCTGGACGTGTGGAACGCTACACAACATGAAATGGAATTACGGTATGCAAAAACAAAGCAAATACTGGTGGAGAGAGCAGAAACTTGTCGTATCCCTGTTCCTCTGGACAAGTGCTCCTTGACGACTACGGAACGAGGTAATTAATGTGGTACTCTTACATCTACAAGTGTTGTAAGTACATGTTTCTTCCGACCTACGAACTTGCATTGTTTAACTTTCTTCAGGACAAGAAGAGATGGCATGCTGCGAACATATCGCCAATAACGTGGACTTGAAATGGACACTTCCAGAGTGTTCAGGAAAAGCTACCCTTGAAGGGATTCGACTGACACCCGGAATGGTCCAGTTGGTTACTGTGTCCCCCATCGAATGGGGTAAGAAAAGGTTCAATATTCAATCTTGGACTTCTATATTTTGCTAAATCGACAAGATATGTAGTTAGGTTTAGTCTATTTGTTAGCCATCATATCATATTTTACAGTAGTGATAGTGATACAGGTAGGATCAGGGATTCTCTTCAAAGTTCGTAATGATTGATGATCACGGAACGGAATTGGCGTTTTTTTATATTCTGCAGAGATTACAATAAACGGAGAGTTGGCAAGGACGGAGGAGATGCATTTTGGGGCGGGTGAGATGATAAATGTGGAAGTGTGGTTGAGGAATCACATGAGGGAAGAGCTGGAGGATGTTCGACTTTCTCTGGATTGCTTCCAAGATTATCAGAATGGAAGATGTAACTATCGACTAGATTCTCGCCTTGCTGTCATTGGCAATGATTCCGTACTCCTTCCTAAGGTAATTCGTTTCTTCATTAACCCGACAAATATGAGTTCATATACAAATCAACCCCCATACATAAGCTTGTTCCAATGGGGCTTACTTGCGCAAATTGAGATGCACTGTCACAATTTCTAATGGCTGAGCCACATTCGGAGTTGATTTCCGTCAGTTGAGTCCAATCGCCTGGCAGACTGCTGAGAACGATCGGAAAGAAAGCTGGCCAAATGTGAAGTCGGTAGTTAAATAATCGTTATGACATGTCGTTAGATTGAACCCGGAAACTCGTTCCAGCATTCGCTCTCGCTCATTTTCTTCGTCTCGGGTTTGTACAAGATTGATTTCAAGTGTGACCGGAAGGACGTTAACACACTGTCCCAGGACATTAGAAGTTCACTTTCCACTCAGCAACTCATCTGGAAGTACAATCCACCCTTGGACTTCCACATCGACTGAAACAGGCCAGGAAAGTGTCTGCGTTTCCGTTGATCGCTTTAGATTTTCGAAGCTTTAAGTACGTATCTAGTATTGAATGTACGCACACTACTGGGTGAAACAAGCTAATTATCTATTGTAAATATAATTACCTAATACAATACCTGGCCAGATGAACGGTGCATTGAAGTCTAGCTATTGTTATGTTTCGTTGGGTTTGTGGTTGCCTTAGGTGTAGCAATAGAAGTGGAGCTGTGTTGTTTTGATACAAATGGTATACTATTTATTTGCATTTGACATAAAAGTGTAGTTGCACACCACAATCCACAATGGTCTATTGCACGAATAATTCAAATAATATATGTAGTTAACTATTTCCCCCATCATCCACCTCCACGTAGTAATTACGCTGGAATAAGTATATTTAACTTTCTCAAAATAAATAGCACTGTGTAAACTTGGATAAATGCAATTCTGCAACGGCTTCTCAATTATACAGCATACAACATTGTAGTTCTGCGAAAGGAGGAGGAGCTGTGTAAGAATTTCCAACGAAACTTCTGTCATAAATACAGGAAGAAGGCAGTGTGAGTAAGGGTATTGCAATAGAAACAGACTTGCTTCAGTATTCATAACAGCTCATCCAAAAGACTTCCAAATTAAAGGTGAATTTGTTCGCATCTGATTATTCTTCTCTTAGCAGTAAGCATTCGTTACGAACCCTCAGTGGTATGGTAACTCTGTGACACCAAGGAAACATTGGACAAGAATACTTTCACGGGATTTCACTTTCACTCCGTCCGAGTTCTGCTGCTCGTCTTCCTGGAACCCTGACTGGAATGGAATGTTTGAGTGGGGATGATATGCCTGGGAGGGTTCGTGAGTGGCTCCATTTGAGCCGGCTGAACAAGTTCATACATAGTTACTCTGTAATTTAATCAAGTGGGAAGAGGGCTGGAGTGGGATTGGGAAATCATATTTACTGGGCCAGCACAATGTGTGGAAAGTACGTTTCTGTGTCGGAATGTACTTTGTCCACTTCAACTTGTTTGCGGAATGAATATTTGGGTTGATGAGTGTAGAAGAATACGAGGAGTGGGTTGTTGCTGCTCCTCAAGTCCCACTTGAGGAGTGAGCGGGTGTCAGGCTCAGCTAGTGACAATGACCCAGGACGCGGCTGACGCAGAGCAGAAGGCTTAGGCACATGAAGGGCACGTTGCCCAGGCTCCTCACGAACACGAGTGCGGAACTGGACAAAGCGGCCCACGTGCATTCCCGTCCAGTCCCGTCACGACTACAGCTGTCTAAACTACTACGTATCAGAATATGGATATGTATCAGTTGCTGGAAGAGACGACTCCAGTCCGGCAGTCCAGCCCGTGTCCTACTGCTCGAACTCACTCCGTTGTTCTGGGTCTCCAAGTCTTCGTAATTGGGTTGTCCTGCTGGAACAGAACAGAAACTAGTTTAGCATGTCAGCTCATCAGCAGTGAACCTGAGGTCTCCGAGTACCAAGGGCCAGTTCCCAAGGACGGACCTATAAATTATGGAAAGTGTGGAAGAGAATGACAAAGAAAGTCCCTTTTTAAATTAAATCTAATCTCTTTTCTTTGGGTTTCTTGAGTAAACAGAAACATGATTTTGGTCTCTCATTGAGAGGGTGGGTGGGTGTGTGGAGTATTGCGGAGAAAGACGGGAAGAAAAGAAGAATGGGTTTGGGAATAGGAGGAGGACTATAGGTCGTATTTTTCCTGGTTAAGGCATTCCCATGCATAAGGTAAGTTTCCACTGTCGTCCGTCTCTGTCACCAAAAGTCGTTTTCCATTGTCGTCCTGCCTCCTCCTTGGAACCGAGCTCAGGTTTCCGCCACTCCACCCGTCTCCACACAGACCCACCATCCGCCACCAACTTCTTCCCAACAGATCAAGCTCAGAACTGGAACAGACCTACACCAGTCCTACGGAACACTAGCCAGTAATGTATTTTGTTTTCATCTCTTCCGGGAATCACAAATCAAAGTTTGATTTAAGACCCTGGTGATCCTCTCACCTGAACATGGAACCAAGTTCATGCATTCCACGAGTCAAGAACCCTTCTGGTCCCTTTACCTCATTTTTACTTCCAAATACATACAATGACTGAGGAAGAAGGGAACGAGAAGACGGAAGCCGGAAATTTAGTAACGATCCTTTTCCACTTCCTAAATCAATATGCTTCCAATGTCTTCATCCCGGGAATCCCTCGGGGAAGTGAGAGAAAGGACCAGAATCATTTCCAAATCAGAATTCATACGGAACAGAATACATAAATCTGAAACGAGCCATTCCACATGCTCGAATTGAATTTACTTTAATGGAGCCCTTGTGCAGACCAGACCTCTGGACACTTTCTCTTGATTGTCTCAAGAATTGAGCACAAACACAAAAAATACCACATCGACTCACCCACATCGCCCTTGTTCTACCGAACCTACGACCGTCACCTCTCTACGCACTAACTTCTTTTCACGCACCCCTTCACTTTCACATTCAAATCGAAGTGGAAACGTTCACTTGCTCAGTCTCATCGAAATACATACCTACTTTCTTATCAAAGACCTCCTCGTGATTGGAGAATTGGGGTAGTGTCATCTGCGCAGTGTCGTAAAAACGGCATGATAAAATGAGCCCGCTGCAACCCGTGCGCATGTGCAACAGTAAGATTTTTCAAATATTGCCTGCGTTTTATCACGTCGTTCTTACGACACTGTGTAGGTGACGCTACCCTAATTCTCAACCGACAATGAGGTCTCTACTGTTTTTGAATGGAGTTTATGTCTGTCCAATATCGATGTGAATTGAATTAGGAGAATGGAGATGCAATGTCAGGAAGGACCTGGAGCCATTCTGTTGGAGCAAGAAGGGTGGGAAAATGAATCAGCTCCCTCCTCATATCTCATCTCATTTCTCATCAGAATCCGCTAATTATGAAGTAGTCCAGATCCAGACCTGCTCAACTTGATCTTATCACACGAACTCAAATAAAGTCCATCGTGGAGAGAGCTGTATCGCATGCTTGCTTCTCGTCTGGGATCTGGGATTTCGTGGTGATGGCGAGATGTAGAGGAAGGAAGGAAGTGGAGGAAGAGTATGAAAGGTCGGGTAAAGGAAGAAGGGATGATGAGATCCAATTCCTGGTTCATGTTATGAGAGCCCACTAATTATTTTGCTCCATCCGGATAGCAGAACTAATGCACGGTGTTAATGGATTATCTCCCTTCCTCCCTGCCACTCGTCCCAGCTCTTCATTCATTACCCCTCTCCCTTTCTCCACCAACAATAATCCTCAATATACTCATCACACTCACTTCGTTCTACTCGGAATCCCAGGAAACTGCATCTCCACTTCAACCCTTCTTCCTATCTCTTCTCCCATGCATTCTTAATTCACGCCAATCCACGTTCACGAACTGGACGATTGCTTCCAAGCCCGCTACAGCCTCATAGTAATATACGTTAGCAACTAAATAGAGGATAGTCAGGTCAGTGCAGGTCTTCGTCAATCCGGTCAATCATATCGGACCCTAACTCCGACTGGATTGGATACTGAAGGAGCGGAATGATGGTGTTTCTTTGTCCGAAATGGAGAAGGCCGCAGACGAGAAGGAAGATGATGGGACGGAGTGCATTAGAGCTGAACAGAGGAGAAAGTCAAGTTGACACAATGAAGAAGTTGTTTGAAGACCGAGGTTAGCCACCCTAACCATCTTGTCATGTCGGTTCAGCTCCATATACCAAATGCCCACTCTTCAGAATGGAGATTAGGAAGGAGACATAGTTTGTCCAGGAAACACCAACTTTCTCCGCTACGTCCAAGTCTTCCGTCCCACTCAAACTCAACATGGACTATTTCGGGTTTATGCAAAACTAAGCTCTTCAAGAGTTCAGCCTTCCTCCGAGTCCAAGACAAAATATACCATTGTGTGCTAAGCGTAGATAATTAGGACGAATGTGTATTTTGTGCAATGCTTCCTCACCTTTATTTGTATTCGACCACTTCTCGAATTCAGTGTCAATCACCACTTCGTTCAATAAACTCTGCTTATCTGTGAAACGAGTAGAAAAGGAAGAGTTTTAATTAGCCGTTGTTATTAACACTTACTCACCAATAATAATTGTACAGGTATAGGCGCCAGTAGCATAAGCGAAAAAATAATTAGTCAAATACAGGAAACGTGAAACGCTAGGTTATGTGTTGGACGGTATGGAAATGGCTTTTTGGCCACGACATAAATAACGTGTTTAGCTTTTGTTAGACTACCATGTAATTCGAAGCAGTAGCATTTTAGTAAGGGGAATGATGGGACATATGCAAAGACAGGTAGTAGGGCCAACTTTGGTAAAGCTTGGAAAAGAAATTGCGTTAGTTTTGGTCCATGCTTGAGTTGGTTTACGAGGAGACACGCCGCTGCGCTTCCGTGTATCAAAACTGAGTCATAGTAAAATGTAAGATTTAGGAGTGTAGTGAATAGGTCGTGTAAAATTATTTGCGTCAGGTTTTGGACATTGAACCTATATATATCCACTTGATTTATTTCCACTTGGGGAATTCAGCCACTCCGAAGTACGCAGGGAGCTTTCCCACTTTCACTTTCCCTCTCTTTCTCCAAACAGCAGTCTGCCCTCCAAGTCCATGTTCTAAACGCTCTGCTACAAATATCCTATTCCACATTTACAATTTTGGCATGGATTTTAAACAAAATGAATTAATTAAAGATACATCATGAGTGAACGAGAATGAGTCAGGGAGCAAAGGGCAGAGGTCTTTGTCTGTGCGGGACCTCTGACTGTAGCCCATTATTTGGAACAGAGGCACGTAATTGATAAGTGCATATAATGGGACATGGGACATGTAATTCCGGCTCCTCGTCCCTCCACGGCCCCTAGCAAGCACAGGCTTTTAGCTTCTAAACCTTTGCCATTCCAGAGACAAAGACCACTGAAACATCATTGGCTATCCGTCGGA
>JAQFYU010002845.1:0-11036 GCA_034694905.1 Ceratophysella granulata
TACACGCCTGTTCTATTTAATTTTTGTTTTTCAAAAGCACGAAGTCAATAGTTCAAATGTCGCTGTTTATGCGTTTTATGCACTTACTTGGCTGAAGAAACTCTTTGTCGCAGCCTTACACGATCTGAAAGTGTTGGATGGACATCATTGAAGTAGAAACGCCAGGCAAGTACTGGAATGAGGAGAATCATGACTGTCAGCACCAAAGTGAACCAAAAACTAGCTTCTTGAAGGGCCTGTGAAATGGAGAACACAATTTAATTCATCTGCTTGCAATTTTCTCAAAAGAATTAAAATCTTCCAAAATGTCGAATCGTATCGAAATCCGTTACCTTTGTAAGAGAACCAAGATACCGCCCACCGATCGCAAAGTTGTAGACGTAATGAAAAATAAAAAATACAAGTACAGATCCCCAGATTGTAATATGATTGAAGACGGTCCAGTACGAAGTATCTAGAGCTACTTGAGCTGTGACAACGACCACCAAGATTGTAGACACAACGCTCCCAAATAGCATGTGATCCGAAAGACCCTGACCATCCGCAGAAACAGCGTGGTTGTAGGCACCTGTTTACAGAATTGCAAGTTCTATTATTCACAACACAAAGCGAAGTTAGATTCAATTGAAATGAATTCGTAATTCAGGTTTACCGTAAGGCACGATGAACAAGATACACGAACTAGCAAACCCATGAAGGGCGGATTTGAAGAATTCCTTTTTGTTGAACAACAGATTGAGATGGCCTGGTTTGTACAGCTTAGGAAATCGAAGGCTGTTTTCATCATTACAATCTTGATCGAACACACCGATAGAGAGAACGGGGAGTGAAGTGTAGAACAAATTATATACTGAGATGAACATAGGATCGAACACGGTCTGAAATATCAATTCAAAATCAGTTTCGCCTGGAATTTAGACGCCTGAATCATCTAACCTAAATGAAATCAGTAGAGTGAATAAACGTAAATAGATGTGAAAGCTACTTACTTGTGCGCTGAATCCACAGAAAAATGCGAACCAAAAATGAGTCAAAGTGAAAGCAAAATTTTTGTAGAAAAAGTATCGAAGAAATTTTGACATTCTGTAGTATGACCATCGACCATGAACCAACAATAATCTCTCTAAGTAACGAAACTGTGCAATACTGTAGTCGGAAGCTAGAACAGCTTGAAGTCCTTCTTGACCGCTAATCCCAACTCCGATGTGTGCAGCTAATATATATTTTGTAAATACACCTTCTTACTGACAGCAGAGGTCAAACATATATGTGTGGCTGTTTCTCCGATCAAGAATCAAAAGATTGAAATCATGTGCTTACTTTTAATCATAGAAACATCATTTGCTCCATCTCCTATGGCTAATGTCACAGCTTTCTTGTACTTTTTAACTAGTTCAACAACCAATGCTTTCTGTAATGGCGTTACACGACAGCATATTACAGCTCTACCTAAAATGTTCAATACAGCATTTAGTAAGTTGACCAGTTTTTCACAGAAAAGAAATACATATGAAACTCTAGTACATTGTGATGCCAGCTCCAGAAAGATGAGTTCCAGCTGAGGATGCAGAGCATGAACCAAAGAATGACCATTTACGACCAGGGCATATCCTCCTCCTCCATCTTGTGAACTATCTCCGTCCCCTGAATGGAAGCCTGGACCGTATTCAGACTCAGTGAAGGTGACCATTCCAACATCGCCTATTCTGGAAGTGTCAACGGGGGCACAGGTCCCTCTCTGAATCGCATCCAAGTATTTCAGGAGTTGATTCTTGACCTAGAGAAGTGTTCGATAAAATAGAAGAAGAAGCGGATTACTTACGGATTACATTGACGAAACCAACTCCCGGCAAAAATTATCATTCTGCGTAGAGCAATAGTACTGTCTACTGTACTATCTTTTAATTTGAGATAGCAACTTTCCTATACCTATCAGATTCGTTTTTATTGGGACTGCTATTGTACATATATGGTTTTAGGAAGAGTTGCTTCGGAGTGCTGATGCAAAGAGCACTTAAAGTTTATTATTTCGCCTAAGCCTAAATACGTCTACATTATGTAATTGTAATTGAGAAACAGGAAACAGTACCTCATCGAAGGAAGCTGAGTCAATAATGAAAATGTCGTTCATTTCATCCGTCAAGAGCTGGCAGGAGTAGCCGATATTAATGGCTGTTTCTGAAATGGAAAGGAGAATTTCTCAGCACTGTTTATCATTATGTTCGTTGTTCATCGAAAAGTTGTAAATGTATGATAAGTACCTTGCTTGTCCCCCGTCAGAACCCAGAGTTTTATGTCGGCAAGCATCAGGTTAGCAATACAGCTCGGCACACCATCTTGAAGCTTGTCTTCAATGGCCGTTGCTCCAATCAGTTTCATGTCTCTTTCAATTTCTTCATATATAATGTCTAATTTCTCTTCGCGATTCACCAATGAAGTTGACGCTTCGTAGTGACGATTCTTCCAGTCATTAAAGTATTCTGGCGTTAGTTCTTTCACAGCAAGAACTAAAGTACGTAGACCCTCACCAGCAAATTTCTGAAAGTACATCAAAACATTCGTCGGTGAATCAGTGTACCGCCAGACCTTCCACGCGAATTCGCTAGAGACCGATGACCGATTCAGAGGAGTTATTACAAGGATTCAATTGTCCATAAGGTAGAGATTTGTTAGTACAGCAAAGCAGGCAGACACACAAAATCCCTACTAATCGTAAAAAGTAGATAACGTAAGTATTTGGTAAATCATGGATGCCTTACATTGAGATGTTCCTGAGTTCTAGACTTGATATCTGCGGAAGCCATTTCTAGCCGCTCGTAAACAATCGAGTCAGCACCTTTGCAGAGAAGTAATATCCGTTGATCACGACGGTTCTGCAGGATGACGGACATTCGCTTCCTCACATTATTAAAGTCCAGAATACAGAGGAGGTCGTAAACTTCTTCTACTCCTAGAGCTGTTATTGTAATGCTGTCTGGCGTCCTCTCCTTAAATACGAACTCAAAGTTACGGGCGGCGGAAACAAGTGCATTTTCATCAGGTGACTGGGCCTGGTACTCCAACTTCCCTGGAACCGTAAAACAGAAATTCCAAATTACAATCCAACTAACCAAGAACCACAAACTACGAAACGCTGGACCCAAAAGACTCTTCTGTCAAAAAGTCAATGATTTTGGACAGGCAGTCAAGCTTGGACCAGATATCCTCACAGAGCAAATTCGCCACCATCAAAAACCTTTTGTGTAATTTATATTGTTCCCTGCGGGTGAGCTCTGGAAAGTAGAACCAATTATATTGAGAAAGTGGAACTCGTTTCCAACCATCAGGAGGCTGAACCAGGAGGAGCCAACAGAAACAAGAAACAACTCGAGGGAAATCAGGGAAAGAATACTATCGCTCCTGTAATTATAAGCGGGAGAAAGCGACGCCCGGACAGGCATGTAAATATATTCGGTGGTTTCTGCGGAAAGGTCAAAAAGTGACATTAATCTGATCTGAACTCCTCTTTGTATCTGCTGGCAATAGAAGGGCGACAGCGTACCGTGTGACTGTTTCAACTACTTAATTACAATTTTTCATCATTTTCAACTCGGCTTAAATGCTTTTGCCAGTAAAGTTAGAAACCTTAGTCTCCATAGCTGTACTGAAGTAGAACATTATTATGAATTTCGACGAACAAGGAATTCCCTTCAAAACCACCTCTGGATCTTTTGAGTTTTTTTTTATGCGCTTTACTTTATCTCGAAAAGAGCTTGTTTCCCAGTTTTGAGTTTCCTCCGTCCAATGATCCAGATCCAGACTCAAGTTGAAGTCAAGGCTACAATATAGCCATACACAACAGATACCATCTTGGTCCAGATTACATGTATAACGAAGTCCGTGTACTTAATGGTTCATGTTTTATATTCTTATCCTGAGGAAGAAGTAAATGAGCCTTGGCAATAAAAACGAAACGTACCAAGTCTTTCGTCAGCCATCACAGTATGGCAAAGCGCCAAGTGTCGGAAGAACATATGAACGTCACGATCTCCATTTCGCACTGCATCATAGAGTGACTGGTCGTAAAACTTAAACTTGGGCTCATAGTGTACATTCCTGGAGAAGTCCACTGGAGTGAGTGTCTGCAATTCAATGGAAAGTGTGTAGCAGATTAGAATTAGAAGAAGCTGCTGAGATCAAACAGTGAGACTCAGGTCGCAACAAAACACCATACATCATGCTAGACTCCTCCCTTTTAGACACAAAATTAACCCATGAATAAGAAATTGACGTATGCGAACAGCTTCTCACGGATCATCCCAGTTAGTTGCATTGCATATGAGCATTTTAAGTTAAATGATCAATTAATTTACCTTAGCTCTCTTGAAATCGGTGTGCAAGCAATTAAGCCAAATAATGCGATTACACATCTGTGTTAAATATTGAAATGGGATTTCAACACAGAAAGCATTAACAATACGTATTGATTATTGCATTCACATTCCATGCGTTGAGAGCTCGAAATTGTAACGCCAATTCAGTGACATTTTACATAGAAAGCATTTACATAGGATTTCAAAACGACTAATTCTATGCGAAACATACAAGCAGTCAGTCGTTTAACGTTTAAAGTCCAATTGCTTCGCTGCCAGATTGTAAGAAGCAATGAATTTTATATTCATTTGGCGTACTTAGTAATTAGTATTGAAGGAGTCGGATTGGAACAAGGTTAGTCCTCGACGAAATTAGTAGGTATCATAAAGCCAAGGTATTAGGATTTTAAAAAAAGAAGAAAAATAAACAGTTCTTTACATGTCGCTTCATAGGTTGGAGTGGGATATTACTTGAAGACGGTGGAATCAAGTGAGATGACTCAGGCTCTCCAGAACCCGCACCCTCCGAGGTTCCAAAATAATCTGTGTTTACTTTGTCAAGCTCCGCAAGTCTCGCTTTGGATCTGACTCCTTCATCTCGTTCTTGTTTCTCACTTCCACTAAAGCTCCTCTTCGCTCAACGAATAAACAAAAACATGGAAAATAAAAAATGCAGGTGAAGTTCCATAACCAGAAGTGTACTATGAAAACGAACACAGGCCACATGCGGATATTGACTGAATTGGCAGTAGTGACGCGTTGGGCGCTTTTCTGTGCTGGCTTCACAAATGAACAGTAATTAAGCTCTGATGTAACAAATATATAAAAAACAACTTTACATGCATTTCCTACGGACGAGTAGCCTAATTATGTGGTCACATCACATTCCTAATCTCAATTATCCATCAGGACGGTTGTGTTTAGTGAAATCTTAGACCTTCGGCCTCCGATTTCATTGATTAGCTAGTAGACAAATAGTAGGATAACAACGGAGGTAAACGAGTTTCCCATGAAATATGATACGATAGGTATACATGAATGAGGATCTAACTAAATAATGTCCCAGGGGAGAAAGAAAGCCATGGTAGCAAGGAACCCAAGTCCGAGAAAGTGGATTTCACATGAAACACCGCCAGTCACATAACTATGTACGAGAGGAAAAGGGATGTGGAAACAGACTGAATCTCGTTGGGCCAAAAAGGTTTCAGAATTCCTTTCCCTGCTCAACCAAATGGAAAAGAGAAAGATTTATGCATGAATTATATAATGAAACGGAATGACCTTTTACATTCTAGAATAGACTCTTGTCAGTTGTTTTAGGGCTTTCCACCAAATGGACCACCTACGTCCTACTTCTACCTTTTGTTGCTCTTCCTATTCGCCTGAATTTGACTGTGTTACACAAGTGATGGCATTCCCGTTTCTGTTTATCCCACCTCATGGTATTCACATGTAACGGGCTTAACCGTAATGCTAATGTTATGTTTACAATACAACAGTACAAGCAGATTTAGAAATTAGATTACGAAATACGTCTTGCAGTTTATACGAACTGTAGGACAATAATGCCGTGCGCAGAGCCGGCTTTCAAAATCGTTCTGACCATATCGAAACAACTAAACAATTAGAAATTACATCACAGAAAACGAAAAACGACGAAACCGATTAGAAAACACACAACACAGATCAACCGAACGGAGATTTAAAGGAAAGGAAGGCAACACTCAACTCAACACACGTTTTTACACTTTACACAGTTTTAACTTAAATGGAATACTTTATTCTACAGCAGCAGTGACACAACCGGATTGTTCAACATATACATAATGAGGAATGTGAAATGTGAATACGAGCAAAGCTATTTTCACCAAGCCAGCATTAGGCATCTAATACAGCACTCCTATTGAAGTGATGGCGGTGAATAGGAAACTAAGAGAGAAAGGTTAAAAAATTTAATACTGAATTCCAGTTCCATAAAGAGCTGGTGGTCGTGATTCAAACTCTTCTTATTCTCGGGATCAAATTCTAGTAAATCTTCCCAACAATTATTGTTGATCGAGTTAAGTCAGGTCTTCATGTTCATAATTACAACAAACATTATGTGAACTATTGAGCTTGACGGACAGACTTGTTTGACAATCATGTTGACTGTCGAACTCTATCAAAAATTGACGGTCAAACAGTCTACTATACCATCTTGGTCCATTTTATTATTTCGCGGAATTTGTATAATATGCAGTCGTAGGCTTTACAATATGTAACATGTGACCTTACCTCTGGGGTATCAATAACTTCTCCTGTTCTCGGGTCAAGTACTTCCCCGTACGACTTTCCAGCTATGGTGCACTTGTTGAATGTCATTATATTCTGCAGACAAGAAAAGATGAGCTAATCGTGGGTGATGTTAAACGACTTGCTATTTAACACTAAACAGTTGACTTGTACTTGATTGGTCCCAGTAAAGCTTCATTTAATTGGCAAGTTACAAATATTCTTTGTTTTGTGTTTTCGCTACGCTGTACCTGTGTAAGTGTTCCGGTCTTATCCGAGAAAATATACTCAATTTGTCCCAACTCCTCGTTCAGTGTTGTCGTGCGAGCTTTGGCCGAAGTGTCAGAGGCTTCGTGGTGCATTTTCAGATCCCAGTTAATCAGAAAACTTTGAAGAAGTCGTATTACTTCAACACTATGGAATGAAATCAATCACATTGTTAATAACCACATACACGGTATGACGATAGGCACCTCTCAGTCTCAGCTAGTTATTACACTATTATATAGAGTAAATAATGAACTGAAACTATTGAATATGTCTTTTAATGTGTTAGAAAGATATTCAAGGATACGAATGTCGAGTTAAGCGCTGCCGTTCATTCCATGTAACCGATACCAATGGATAATTTGGAGAAAACAAGCCACGCCAATTGTGCTTCACGCAAACAAGGTGTTGAACTTTCTCCCAAACACGGCACGCAATTCTAAGTAGATTTTCTTATCATATGGTGCGCATGATTCTAATTTGTGAAGTTTGACCGTGAATTGAAATTGAATGCAAAAATATATTATCATCGATAGTGTCTTTTAGTTGGGTCGTTTCGTTATACTTATGTGGATGTAGAACATACCTGACATAAAGTGAGATGGGCACGACTGTGTTTAGGATAATGGCGTAAGAGAAGAAGACTAGAAGGGAAATGATGACTGCTCCTTCAATTGGTTCGTCAGGAATAAGTGTGTCCCAAGGCAAATAAACTCGAAAGTAGCGACCTATCATGGTTTCCCATACGGCACAAGCAACGGTGCAGAAGAGGCACATGGACAGCAAGAAGAACACAATCTAAATCAAATCAAGAGTTCAATCATTAGTCCCTTGGAATATTGACCTTCGCAGATAATTCCAGTAATCCACATGCCGCTGCGCTGCCGCACCCCTACCCGAAACCCGACGGCGGGCAAATTGAAGTGAAAACGGATTATGGATACAAAATCTTTCTTAAATGTCCTGATTCCTGATCCGAGTTTGAGGGAATCAGCCCTGACATAAATATTGTATAAGATCTCCGAATAGGCTCACTTGTCGACTTCAGTCAAGGAACTTGGGGACAAATTGTACTGGAAAACTAATCGTCAACGTTTTATTGCAGCAGACGGCGAAAACGCAGACAGGCGATACTTAATGGAATGGGCACAATGTAGTCATCAATCCAGAAGTACCGAGACTTGGATATTTTCTGTGGGGAAGCCATAACAATTTAGGATTGCAGTAAGTATATAAACTCGGAACTTACCCCTAGTATAATAAAATTGAGCAGGCGATCAATACTTGTTCTCTTGAATTTCGTCTTTCCGGAATTTTGCATGAGTTTAGTATCGCGACCAGCGAAGAGGACTACACCATAGCACCACTGGGTATTTCGTAGAATGCATCCCCGAAGGAGAACTTTGTCGTTGTCGAGAGAGAAGCTGTAGTTTAATAGAAGAAAAATAGTTAGTTTGATGGAACAGATTCATCCAAACATCAAAGCGCAAAACCGCAACACAAATAAAGTGCAACAAATGTAATTGGATGAGAGTCCGATAGATACATACAAACGTGCACACTTCGTTCACCATTATTTATGCTGGCTCAGGCTAGAATTTAGATGTACTCGTGGTTGGAAATCGGAAACGTGAAGGTTTAATCGAGAATGTGAATGGCACTGGAAAGGTCATACATGGAATCCAGGTATGAGAGGCATAGAATCTAAACGATTCAACCCTACCTTCAAACTCAAATTAAATAAGTGTAAAACTATTTTAAAATTCTAATTCTGGAATACAATGGTACAATCCAGAGCAATACCGAAGTTTATGCCACCAAATTTTTTAGCCTGCTTGCTTGTAAATCAAACCATCCGCAACGTTAAAAATTCAACTCAATTGAAATCTATCTTAGGCGATACGAATATACTACTAGCGAACTCCACAATCATACGAGTATTAGGATTTAGCTTGTTTGTAGCGGAAAATGTTTTGCGGAAAATGTTTTCCGGATTTCTTGTGATTTGTGTTGCCGATTTCCCTTACTCCACATAATATACTACATACTACTAAAGTTTTGGATATTAAAAACCTGTAAATTGAACAGGCCAAAAGCCAAAAAGGCACAGAGCACAGAGAAATAAAGAACAGTATGGAATACCAACCGATTTCCCTTCCAAGAAAGAATGCCTTCAAACTTATTCAAATGGTTGTTCGGAGGTTCACAGATAATATCACCATTAAATGAACCCAAGTTCTCCGGTTCCTGGCCCATATCCGCAGTTTCGATGAGGCACTGACGGCATTTTAGATTCGTTTCTCTATGAAAAATATTCAAATATATACCAAATCTATCAGTTCAGTTCGCACATTCAATATTGTCTATAAAACTAAAAGAATATTTTCTTTACCCATCCAGCTCTGCTGTCTCAATGTAGCACAAACCGTTGGGTTCTGAAGTTGAAAGAATAAGTACATCAGCGGCAACAAATTGATCATTTTCCATTCGTATCACATCCCCCACTTGAACCTTGAAGAATTCATAATGTTCAAAATTAGTCTTTTCCACGTGAATTAAGAAAAGTACATCGCTATACGGAAGAGAAAACATTTACAACATTCTGCAATACAGCATACTAGGTATTGTAGAGTCTTGCTATTTGTTTATAGTCTAGCGTAAGCCTTCAACTATTGTAATTGTACGCACTCAATATTCGCAGTTGTCGTTCAAATTCTAACATTTATTGTAAAAACTTTGAATCTACTAGGATATCAGCAAGAACGACTGTGTTATCTCTGAACTGCAACCAGCACTGAATTATATTGGTAGCGTTCTAACAACGAATACACACAATAGTATAATTCGTGGTTTCATTGTCTTGTATCCTTTCATTCGGTAACAATTCTCGTTTGCCAGGGTTTAGACAAGAAAACCAAACGACAAAATCCCTCTTTTCACCGAGAAATTACCACTTTCTTAGAGCGTATCTGCCGTGTTTGTTTGGCGAATGGTGAGAAATTCATATAACAATGTCATGTGCGAAACTTAGTAGTAGGACAAGGACACTTGACGAGACTAGAGTCGAGGTCGAGAGTCCTCAGAACAAAAACACAAATTAGAAGGAGTGCTTCCTACAAAGTAAGACGTACCTTGAACCACCGCTCTTCAACGAGATGGCCATTCCGAAGAACTAAGGATTTTCTATTATTCACTTGGGAATCACTTCTATGTCTTTGCTGCAAAAAGAAAGGACAAAGCATGAGCTCACAACGGAATAGCAACAGCATAGCTGTAAATCCCCGTAAACCCACTGCCACCCGTCCGCTCGACATAATCCAATTTACAAAATACTTTCACTTCAATGTCAACCCTCAGCCTGGCTCAGCCAAACTCGATTTTAAGCCAGACTAGGAAACAATGCATTCTCCATGGACTTACGTAATCATCATAAGCGTCTTTGACAGCTGTCAGTGCCAGCACTAATATCAAAGGCACGGCTGTTGTAAATGGAGTTAGAGATGAAATCACAGGAATAAGCTGTCAAAAATGAATTCCGTTAAAAGCCTTTAGTATACAGTAATCCAAAGCGAAGTTCAGTTGAGCATTGAATTCGAGAAATTCAAGAATTATGGCTTCAACTTAAACTACGCAAAACAAACTCAAGTAGAAATATATTGAAAAGTTAAAACTGAAACATACCTGTAACACCAGCAGGCACAAGAAATAGAAATTTGCTAAGCGTTGAAACTGCTCGAAGAGATTTAGCGGTAAGAAAGTTAGAACAGTATATTTGGACGTCTTGATGTAATTGTTCTGAAAGTGAAACAGAAATATCCATGTCAAAACTGCATTATTTTATGACTTAATATTTTAGTCACCTAAGATTAATCCTCTTTTCACCTAATTTTTACTAAAATTGACCTGCATTGCTTTTCACCTAAAAAAAGCTATTTTTCACCTTTAATACCTAATTTTTGACTAAAATTGACCAGAACTGCTTTTCACCTAAAACAAAAGCTATTTTTCACCTTTAATACCTAATTTTTGACTAAAATTGACCAGAACTGCTTTTCACCTAAAAAAAAAACTATTTTTCACCTTTAATACCTAATTTTTGACTAGAATTGACCAGAACTGCTTTTCACCTAAAAAAGCTGTTTCTCA
>JAQFYU010002846.1:0-11035 GCA_034694905.1 Ceratophysella granulata
ACTATGACCAAAAGTTCCAAACTGGATCAAGAACGAAACCTCGGTTCGCGTGTTAAGGGTAGGGTTCAGGTACTTCCTGGTGCACAGCCAATCAGAAGCGAGGGAGTCAGGAACTTCCTAGTTCTTGACCCACAAGGAGCTGGAAGCTTGTACTTCCGGGTTCCCAGCCAATAAGCGAGAAGGGTCGAGTATTTCCTTCTCGATCAGGAATTCTGTTTCGATTTTTATATATCCTGTGACTTTAAATCTCGAATGTCTTAACGCACGTATAAGCACGAACCAAGTGCACGTGCACATTCTATGTAAATCCGAATTCGGATTTTGAATGCAGACTGTTTGTATAGCAAACAAAATGTAAATATTTTAACCTGTTTCAGTTCTTAATTCTTCAATAATTATAAGTCTTTAATTGCCATATGCTCCAGCTTCTCATTTCTCGCACATTATTCACACAATTATTTCAAAATATGTCGGAACGAAGATGAAACATCATCGACGATCCTTTAAATTGTCGAGTATTCTGAATTTTTTTTTTTATTTTACAAAATGCTTTTCTATTCGATTCGTTAATAATTGTAAAAGAATCGAATTCAATGGCAAATAAAACAATCCAATTAGTAACCCATGTTGTATTCAGCATTCACCTGACAGTTGCAAAATATTGACACGAGAAACAAATCATTCATGTAGCTGCATCAAATGAAACAGTTTTTCCACATCGTGCATTTACCGTCTATACATTGTGTTCACAAAATCCTTGTCAGATCCTCCAGAAGAAGATTTATTCGAAAAGTAATATGCATTTATAATTATACACGTTATAGGTATATTACATATTACATTTCAAATTAAATATGGAACATCGTTGACAGCCAATGGGGAGTAAACAAACCTGGTATCAGAGGCGATAGCTGAAAGTCTGGGGTTTGGTATAAATTGTTCCATTCATGTTCTAACAATTGTTTTGTCTTTATTCATATATTTGATCTCGCCGTGTGTAAGGAAAAGGATTTCTGTTTCTGTCCCCTACTTTTACATCAATTGGCCTGAAAATTTAGATGCAGAAACGAAGTAGGAAGTAGCTTGTATAAATATGAGCCGAATTTGGTTGGAAATCCTTCGAGAACCATGGACCCTTTTTTAATCCTCACTTTTTAGGGCTGGCTTGATTGACGAGATTTTTTCCATTACATATTATGGTGATATTTACCCTAGGTAGACCTAATCGTACAATCGCTTCATGCATTGGTTTAATGTGTATTTGTAAATAGTAGGCAAGCAAAATACATGGTCGTGGTCAAATAATGTTCAAAATACCTGTAATGCTTCCGAAATACGGGAAGCCACTACGTACATATCGAAAGTGCTAGTATTTAAATTGCTTATTAAAAATTAAACAATATAGAGATTTATTGAAAAGAAAAAACTGGATTGTATAAATAACGATCAAATTTTATATATATTATATGAAATTTTAATGGAAACGTATCCGGTCTGAATACATGGAAAAAATTTGGCATTGACCTTTCTATACTCGTTACACTTTCTTGTCCAAACCAGGATTACTGCGCTTCCATTCCATTAGTGATCATCTCTTTCGAAATATTTCCGAAAAAATTTTGCATAAAGAAAAAACGAACTAATATACTGAGAGTTGAAAAAATCTATACCGTACTTTTAGAAGTCCAAAACAAATTACGATAATTTTGTCCGGAGTAGCATAGCATAGGGTGAGAAGCAAGAACACAATAGAAGATTTACGATCTGGAAGAGCTAATTCGTCTCTTAGCAGATATATAGCATTCCTTCCTGGTTGACGCAAGTCAACACAAGTTCATTATATGTATTATATTCAGCCGTGGAATTTCAGGATTGAGGGAACTTTTCATATTAAAATGATTCATCACGCTTGATGATTATGAGTAATTTGAATAGAAAATAATTCTCCTAATTTATGCTTCTAAATTCATGAGTTCGACTTTAAAAATTCTTAATCGAGCTAATTTTAATTTATTAAGTACAGCTTAAACCTGACAACTGGTACCTGCAGATTTTTACTAGAAATACATCAAACCCTGGACTTTGCTTAATACCTCTTTACTCAAAATTGAAATATTTTCAAATTATTAGTTCAGATTAAGATTTAAAGAAGTAATGATTCCATCTGTCTAAAATAAAAAAAAACATCATTTTTAATTACAACTGAAAAGAAAAGAATGAATGAGTTTATAGTACTTTAGATTCCAAGCTACTTAGCCTACTTTATTTAAAATCAACGGATTTAACTTTTAGAAAGGGAAATGGTTTAACACAACTCAAAGCTTTGACCACGACCAGCCGAACCGATGTTTTGTCTCTGAAATTCCGTGAATTCATGGTCTTACTGATGTATACAGTTTCAGTGCAAAAATCCCTTCAAAACAAATAATAGGAGGTAAAGTAAAAAAAATTATGCCGGAAATCCGGTATTGGTATTATTGGTTTGTCGTGTATCAAAAAATGCTTCACTACTTCTTCAATCCGACATTAAATTGGCAGAAATGTGGTTTCCTCCCGCATTTCTCACTTCCTTTTCAATTCGGTCAACTCGACATACGTGTCTCAGAATCAGATTTAGTATCTGATTCGTGTTTGGAATCGTCGGTACTGAATTATTGTGAAGCGATTGGAACAAAAGAAGTTTCCAAGATGGCGATGAACCAGACCGTTCAACAACAGTTCATGTACCTCTTCGAAAGAGTTGGAGAACCGCTTTATTTTGGACCTCGAGGACAGAATAACACCTACTATAATGTTCCTATTGATACTCTGGTTGGTTACAATTAAACCATAAAAAAGAACTAAACTTTTATTCGATTATTATTTAGGTATCGATTATTATTAGGTAATATTATAATTATTATCGCTCGTTTGGAATCCTTCACTTTTCAGGATAGCAAAACACGACACGCCGCAACCGAGTATCGTCGTAACATGCTATCAGGTGGATCCAGTGTTTCTGTTAAATCCCCAGCACAGAGTCCGAATTTGAGTGCGATAGGAACGGCTTGTCCCAAGAATGCTTTGTTTTCCTACTTTATTCCAACACATCGGAATGCTGCGTTTGAATTAAAACGGATTTTGATGAGTAAGCTGTCTATCCGTTAATTCTGTTCGATGTAATCCATAAAAAATTAAATATGCGTACTTTTAAATTCCAGATCAATCAACAATGGAAGACTTTATGTCAATGGCCTGTGTCTGTCGAGACAGTGAAATGATTAATCCGAGACTGTGGATTTATGCATTTGCGTCATCAGCACTTCAAAGACCGGATTTGAAAGGATTCAGAATGCCAGCCTTTTGGGAAATTGCACCGGATCAATTCGTTTCTCCGTCCACGATTCGTATGGCTCAGCGTCAGGCTGTTTTGCCTGAACAGGATAGGGTGACTTTCACAAAATATTCATAATTGTTTCGTATGAAATCAGACGTAGTTAAAAATGCCATCACATTGACTTTCATTAAATTGAATGAATCAAGGCTCTCATTGTCGTGGAACGAAACTTTACTGGAGATGACTCGAATCCAGAAAATCGTCTTGCATATTTCCGAGAAGATGTGGGAATCAATTCCCATCATTGGCACTGGCACTTGATTTACCCCACCGAAGCTCCACGGGGTCAGCGGGATCGAAAAGGGGAATTATTTTATTACATGCATCACAGTATCTTGGCCAGGTAAGCCTTCAATTGCGCATGTCAATTCGTAGGCGAAATACATACTTCATTCTTGTATTTGCAGATACGACACCGAGCGACTGGCTCATGGAATGGGAAGGACTACGCCATGGTCTGACTTTTCTCAAGCTGTTTCTGAAGGCTACTTTCCGAAATTATACAACACGAATTCGGGAATGATCTGGGGTTCTCGTCAGGAGCGAACAATTGTTTCGGTATTAGATTATAAGATAAAATAGAAATTCAGAGCTAGTATTTTGTGAAGTTCTAAATCTTTTTTCCTATTTGAACGATATGCAGAGCGTCACACGTCGAGAGTTCACAGTGGATTTGGAGGACATGAAGAGATGGGGTTCACGAATTTTGGAAGCCATTGATACCAGAGTTGTAATTGGGGTATGTTGCATCATATGTGTTAATGTATGTAACTCTGGCAAATAGATAATTTCACAAACACGTTTCAATCAGACAAATAGACAAAGTCAACCGCTGACACCCGAGACAGGTATTGATGTTCTTGGTGACCTGCTCGAAGCGACGGATATTTCTGTGAATCGACAATTTTATGGAGACTACCACAACATGGGTCACGTCGTGCTTGCATTTTCGCATGACCCGCTGTTTCGGCATAGGGTATCTCACTGATCCTTTCATGTACCATTTTAAATTGAAAGTGAATCTATAAGTTGCATATTGTCTAATGCTACTTTCGTGTGTTCTATGTTCTATGTATCTGTGTAGGAAAACATGGGAGTAATGGGTGACAATACCACGGTACATAATTTAAACTAAAAAGCGTCATTTCAGTTTAGTCAAATTAACGAAACGTTGATAAAAGTCAAGTTGCTTCTGTGTTGTCAACAGGCCATGCGTGACCCCGTCTTCTTCCGTTGGCATAAATACATCGACGACATTTTCGACAAATACAAAGCGACGCTGTCACCATATACGACACAAGAGGTAACACTCACTTTATTCCAACGAAAAATGTATAATGATTAACTCTTAGTTTGGATAGAATGGTAATCGGTTTTTGTAGTTAACCTGGTCAGGAATACAAGTAACCGCTGTCAGTGTACAAACACCAAATCTTAGTCAAAATGAACTGACAACAAACTGGATGCAAAGCGATATTGATTTGGCTCGTGGTTTGGATTTTGGTCGAACAAACATGAACAACTTGGGTCCTGTCTGGGCTCGAATCACGCATTTGAATCATGAAGCGTTCAATTACCGAATTGTTGTAAGTTTTAAACCGGATTCATTATATACAATCATTTTTTCATGTGTGTATCAATCAAAAATTGTGTTTTAAGGTACGAAATGGTGGCCAACAAGCAGTTCCAGGAACTGTACGCATATTCCTTGCACCAAGATTGAATGAGCGTCAGACCAGGTTCGATATGGCGACCCAGCGTCTCTTCTTCTTCGAAATGGATAAGTTCTCTACAACGCGTACGTATAAAGTATTTTTTCAACACTGGAAATATAATTTGAATTTATATAATAACATGTGCTTTAGTTCGCCCGGGCGAGAACGTCATTCAACGAAGCTCAACCGACTCGTCAGTGACAATTCCATGGGAACAGAGCTTCCGAGATTTGGAACGATCAACACTTCCAACCGCTGCTCAAGCAGTTTGTGGTTGTGGATGGCCTCAGCATATGCTCGTTCCCAAGGGAACTGCAACAGGACAGTTGTTTGACCTATATGTCATAGTGACCAATGGAGCACTGGATCGCGTGGCACGCCGAACTGCCCAAACAGAAGGTGATCGACGAGGATGTCGGGATTCGGTCAGTTACTGTGGAATTCTAGATGAATTGTATCCGGATGCTCGACCCATGGGATATCCCTTCGATCGCTTGCCACGTTTGGTCAACAACAGACCTCTGGCTAATCTGGACGCATTTGTCCAGGATATTCCCAATTCGAGAACCGTGCAGGTATTTATGCCACTTTCTTATCAGTCTTTCCAACTTGGATCTAACGTATCGGTTTTTGAAAGATTCAAATTAAGCATCGTGATGTGACCGTGGTTCGTCCCGGAGGAGCACCAAATGGAATGAGCACAGTGTCGCCTGGAAGCAACCCAGGATCACCGACTACGTCACGGCCGACCACGCCCACGAACATTTCGAGACCAACCTCTCCAACACAGCCGGGCAGAAATACAGGTACGGTCTCCAGAAATAGCTAATTAAATGAATCACATTTAAGGAGGGTTTTTAGGGTTTAAAATATTTTATTTGTGGAGGATGATTAAAAATCAAGTCGGCCATAATGATACAATACATTTTTGGGGGCTGGCTAGGACCCAATCAAGTTACTGAGTATTCAGTTAATAATTGAACTTACTAAATTGAATTTTTGAGTTAAGTTAGTGCTAAGTTAGAGATTAGAATAATTTAGATCCAAAAGTCTATCGCAATTCTTGAAGTTTCAGTTGGAATCTATATTTTTAGATATTGAATACAGTATTACTAAAAGATGGTTGGTCAATGAATTTAACGCAACTTGCAATTCGTAATCTGCGACTTCATTCGTCCATTTCTTCCTAACAAATATTGAAGTCGACTTGAATATAATTTCTGATTGTTACTGGTCACTGCAGAACCTAACATTTCCATTTTAGAATTGGATATTTACGTAGGTTGAGAATTAGATTAATCATTAAATTTTATCCTACATGCATGCATGTAGACACAGGCTCGAATCGATAACTCATGTGTTTTCTTTAAAATTGAAATGTTATTCAAATAAACACAGGTGGTGGTCGCCCGTCACAAGGATCTGGAACCAACAGAGGTCGAGGTAGACCAGGGAGCGGTTCTGGAAGACGGGAACCGTCATGGAATGACCAACCGGCAATTCCGTCCTTCCAAGGACCAGGACGTGGTGGAGGAAGCATCAACTTTACTCCGCCGGATAGTCCGAGCCGTGGTAACAGTCCGACAGGTTGGAGACGTCCTTCTGGAAATTCTGGATGGCATCATGACCATGGCCATGGCTGGGGAAAATAAAGCGTCTATTTGTTCCATGACTTGGCTACACTCGTAGTAAATTTCTAAGCTTTGATTCAATCATTCCTGTTATCTGATAATTGTATGCAATTTAACCTGTGCCGACGCTGTACGGTTCGATGATTCAAAATTAATTCAATTCCCAATTCCCATGCAAACTTTGTCACGCATTACCTGTCATCTCATCACCCGTCACCTGACGCATCATCTTGTTTCAGACGGAACGAATGTTTAGTTAAAGATGGTGTGCATTTGAGATTTGAGCAAGGTTATTTAGATTCAGCTTTCAGCAATTAATTAAGTTCATGCTTGGTAACGATATGGTTACCGATCAAAGCTCACAATAGATGAGAAAGATCAAAACAGTTTATGAAAAATATATTTATAAAATGTTAGGAATTGTGACTTGTGACATGATCTGTTCTATATAACATACACGGCATTATGTAATGACGTACGCACATGGATGGTTTTCCTCATTCCAATATTTCAGCACAGATTGTGCTATAATATGGAGAAATTCAAATAGACCACTTGACGACCATGACGAATATGCAATACCAATAACCAATACACCAACAAAAGCAATCATCAATTCAAAATTAGCAATATAATTCTCAACTCGGAGCTTAAACAGGGATCAGAAGCGAAGAGAATCATTTTTTTCCATGGATGATACAAATTCGCGTCAATTCAAGCATGAGGATCATGTTTTGGTTTGGAGTGATGTGAATCTGCTAAGCATTTGTCATTAAAAATTAATGTACTTTCTGGTTTTGAAATTGGACGATGATAATGGTGTATGTTATGATGACGCTGAGAACCTATTGGAAAAGGAAATTACGCGTTGTAATGTTAAGTGGGCACATAAGGTTCTATGTAGTACCGATCTGCCACGTGATCATAGATAATTTAGTGTTGATTTTAAAATCTAAAGTGAAAAGTGATTCGCACTAATTTAATTCGCATTTGATTTAAAATTTGCAGTGAACTCTAAATATTGTTTCTCAACTTACTGTTCCAAGAAATCTGTAAGTGATATTGAAGAATCCACCTCCGGTTATCGCAATTCGTTCAGAATACATATCCATGGTGAGTGCTGCCATCTTCTCAGAAGAAATAACTGATGGATCGTCATGGGTCGAGTTCATCAAGCTCACCGAGGACATCCATTTGTAAAATTCACCGACCTAATTTAAAACGATAAATAGGTTGTTCAATAACCTTATTCATTTTTTAAAAATGTCAGCACTTCAGCTTCTAGAATGAATTTATTTAGACACCTTTGAATTTAAGTCCGCAGCAACTCCAAGTACAAGGAAGAAACTGCCAAAGAAAGTAGCAAATTGTAAAATTTGATACCAGGTTTGTTGCTCTTTGAAAATAACGAGTCCAGTCCACGTTGGGTAGAATGGTAGACAAACCACGATTAAGGAAAGCGTCATTAGCCCGTAAATGTCATTAATTGATTCAATTACGTCTTTCATGTCTTCATACTGACGAAATACCTGGGAAATAGAAATTTATCTTCATTCGAGGAACAGATGAATTTTGTACACCAAACCTAAATTTCGAAATTTTACCAAATTCAAATCATTGACATGTCGCTTCGAAAATGCAAGGAAATCCAGCACTATATGCCTGCCCATAAGCGCCAATGCCAGAATCATTTTGTCAAGCGAGTTCGTACAAAGGTAGTGCGGGAAAATACAAATGGTATGGATGGAGATTGCTAAAGCATCTACAAACGAAGTTGTATTCTTGCTGCCCAGCACGTTAAGGTCATTGATCCTAGATTCGGGTGTGATGTCGCTGTGAAGATAAATAACACGGGCCTCATCCACAATCTTCCCCGTGTTCCCGCCCATGTACGATTGACTGACAAGTCCCAAGTTTACCGACAGTACTTCAGAAATGGCGAAGCAAAATGTCCCAAACATCATTCCGTATGCAATGACCTTCACCTACCACAAACATCACAATATATTTGGACCACGGAATGCTCAGTATAAAAAACCATGCGTCGAAATATACCTTTCGAGAAACTGAAGCGCCTTCTTCGAGAAACCGCAGATTTACAATTTTGTGTAGCAGATTAATGAAAGTTTTTCTTCGGAAGTAAAATATCCGTACGCAAACGATCCTAAATGCTAAACATCCGGTGGTATGAGCCAACATCATGTAATGAAAAGCAGTTTCCAGAATGTCTTTTCGAACTGTCAGAATCAGGTATACCGTAGTTTCGTAGATAATGAGAAGCTGGATAGTGCTGCATATGATCTGAAACAAATATCGAACAGTAATTGTAACTGTAACTGTATCGCACACTTACTACTAATTGAAATGCATACCTTTTGCACGCGGTTGGACTGTAAGGTATAACCGCTGTCATCAGACCAGGTGACACGGAATGGAATCATAAAAGTGAAATATCCGAAATCGTAAATTGCTTGAATGTAATTCATCACCGCAACTCGTTTTGGTTTGTCTGAGACAACGATTCTTGGTTTCTCCATTGCAATCTAAACTCAGAGCTGGTCTACGTAATTTACAGTATATCTCAAGATATTGCTTTATTTCACGGAACAGAATCGGCAGCAATCTTATAATCTGTATCTTCGCGAAAAGGAAATGAAGCGACTATTCCATACTGGACTTTTCTGTTCAAAAACAACAGAAAACATTTTGGTAAAGGTAAAATCGATTTCCGAATTAATTTCGCTCATGTGTTCATATTGATTTCGGGTTTGGTCAATAATATTTACTATAATTGATTCCTATTAGACAGCGGTTTCAGTATTTCGTTTCAGGAACACGCCCAAATTGTCTTCCATTTCATCTCATGTTGAAAATCTACTATGAAGCTGGTTGATCGGTTGCATATGAAACTTTTAACCTTCTGTTATATACAGCATACAGCTAGTAAAATTCAATTTGGACTTTCTCCATTCATAAATCAAAACATGAGGGAAAGTTAATCTGAAGTTAGCCTTGTACGGATGAGTTTACTCATTTTTCCATGACGTAACTGCAGAGTTTTTCCTATCAAAAAGCTAAAAAAATTTAGTTTTAGATTTAGAATCTGCAGACAATCCTACGTTATATCCCATCTCGTCAATGCGTTTAAAAAATCCGTACGGTTTTATACATTATTTTGAAAAGATGAAGTTTTACATTGGTTAATATGAGAGCAGTAGACCCGCTTTCCACGAAATTGCTAAAAAGATCCACTACGTCTTTGCATGGCGAATTTGTCGCTGCAGATCGCAGCACCTTTCATGAGCGCTCGAGCCTAATTTAGTTGTTGATACATGTATTCTGAATTCCTTTCGTCGTACTGAGTAACAAAATATGAGGAGAGTTAGTACATAGCAATCCGATTAGGCATCGATTTCTGTGTGTACAACCGGAAATTAAAAAGGAAGCATCATGTGGTGGATATCGTATTAGAGGAGTTCATATTCATAGAGCCAATGTTTTTGTACGTACATATTGTGCCTTGTATCATCCTGAGCGTTACACTAAGTACCTGTAATGATCTTAACTTAACACAATTAATATTTGTCAAGGTCAAACTTCTATACTCCGTAAATTGCTGTTCTGGCTGTTTCTATTGTGTTGTGAGCTCATGTATTTGTTTTTCGTACGGCGTCAACTGGGCGCGGCGTCATTTGGGCGCCGGGGTCTAATTACTACTTAGCGTTAATTTAAAAATCTGAAAAGTGTGTATTATGATAGTCTAGGTTAGGTTAGGTTTTCCGAAAAATATCAACGTGCTGAGTTAAAGCTAAGTGATAATTGGACGTTGGCGCCCAAATGACGCTGCGCCCAATTGACGTAGAACCTTTGTTTTTTACCCAAGAATTCGATTTTTGAGTAACAAAATATATTCTACAAAAACTACTTTGGCTTTATACTACAACTCCTGGAACTATGGAATTTTCGTGAACATATTCCACAGGAAATGCGGCCACAAATATTTAGATACTTGGTCTCACACAATATATAGTGTTCTCATACGAGTATAAATTCACAAACGTGAATAACGCTGATGTGTCAAGGAAAAAGAATAATTACAATTGATACAACGAAGAATACATAAACAAATGGTAAATATTCCATGATCGCAAGGTTTATAACCTAAAATAATACAAAAACGCTATTGGCGTCATAGCCGCATTAAAACACGTACACGTACTCGTACATTATTTGGACACTAGCTGAAAGCCCGTCCTACGGACGGGGGCTAATGGCTTTTCGTCTGTAGTATTACTTATAAAATATAAATACCA
>JAQFYU010002847.1:0-11033 GCA_034694905.1 Ceratophysella granulata
TTGGCATTCAGAATTCGCACAATTCACATTCACATTCAACACATTGCCTTGGAAGTGCACGAATTTGTGAAGGAAGGGAGCATTTTTTTTTCATTCGTCTTTGGAACCAATTGAAACGAACAAAGCAAAATTAAGAAACTTGTAAATCACGTTCAGTATCTACTGACACCCAAACTTAAATTATTGGTGACTCCTGGCTAAAATTACTAAAACTACTACTGGCGGGCGGCGACTGATGACTGCTGTTACTGCTCACCGCTAAACTGATCAAATTGCAGGATCGGACTTTAGACTTCAATCAAATTGATAAACGGTACACTAAACTAAACCTATTTACAACTTACATAATACCAGACATTAAGATTATACATAGATGCCCAAAAATGTAATATGGATAGTGATTGCATATGCGCCCCCCCTCCGCTCTGGGGGGGGGGCGCAAATGCTTAGTAGGGTATGCGCCCCACCTGTGTTTTCTGGTGGGGCGAATACGCTACCACCACGCGTTAATAGTGTATGCGCCCCCCTCAACTCCTAACTTCTTTCTGTGCAAATGCGTGGCAATTTATTTGCTAGTTATTTTGTATTTGCAACATTGCTTTGGCTTGTTTTTGTTACTTTGGAGTTAGTAATGCTTCCTTTGTTCTATATTCGTATGCCACAGTTTTTTTGGAATTTTAGTTACAATTAGAAAATGGATAAAAAAATGCTTATGTCATACTTTGTGTGGATATGTTTCATGCTTATTTGAATAATAACTTGAATTTTTAATTATTATAATAACTCAAAACCTAGTTCCATTCCATTCAAATAACTAGCAAATAAATTGTCATTCATTTGCACAGAAAGAAGTTAGGAGTCGAAGGAGGGCGCATACACTATCAGCGCGTGGTGGTAGCGTATGCGCCACACCTGCGTTTTCTGGTGCCTCTGAAAAGGACTTTTAAAAACATTACAATCGGGCAATTCGGTCCAATCCACGCGTTTTGGAATTGTGTATATTTCTCCAAATGTTGAATGGAAAGTTCAATTTGCTGGTTACTGTCGATTCCAATTTCCAATGGAAAATCGAATTTTAGTAGTAATTTCATTTAAATCAATCTTCTATTTTGTCTTCTTTGGCGATCTTTGATTTTTGAGCCCTACCGATTTTTTTCATTTTATGTTCTATGTACTTCTACAGGTCACACAGGTGTCTTGAAGACACATGCCAATGGTTGTCAATCGTGGGATACCAAACCTCAAGATAGAGGAATTCGCGTTTCTACGAAATGTTGGAGACGATAATATCCAGGTAACTGGACTTGAGACTAATCTGAGTGCAATGCGTTTAAACTTTTTAAATTATTCCTATCAATAACGGTGAAATCCAGGCTTAAACTACAAGACACGATCGTTTCTACTACTATTTCAGGAAGGAGTGAACAAGCTGCTCCCACATCTCAAGTCCAATCTCACAGATGAAGATATGGCGATTCTTCGGAAGATTATTGGAAGTCTCAAAGGAAGAATGAGTAGGAACTGGCTCGTCTCCAAACGAACGACTGATATTTTTATGAAGAGGTTCGGAGGTTGGCTCACCTCGTCCATCGTTGTTCCTGAGCGCTTTCTACCGACTCCTGGACAAGCGCGTGGTCAATTACCTCCTTCTGCCCCTGCTCCACTTCGGAAAACTCAAGTGTTCATTTATGACGCTGACACGAAGACCTCGACTCCAATGACTGCCGAGGTCATTGAAATGGAAATGGAAGTGCAGACGGAAAGTACAGAGGATCCTCTGAGGCTCGAGCCACCGGAACCACAACAATCACCCAAAAAGCGTGAACCACCACCGTCACATTTCATGCAGCATCTCAAACCCAAGAGACAACGTCGGAGTTATGATGATCTGGGTGCCCGGGCTCAGCAGAAGATTGTCACTAAAATATACGAAAGTCAATCCGAAGAAACAGTTCCACTCCTCAAGGCCACAATTAGAACTTTGCGGAATCGAGGAAGTCTTGACACAGCAAGTCTTATTGCGGAGACATTGGAAAGTCCGGATCGAGCTAGTAAAATGGTGAAGCGACTAAAGGCCGGAACAGCAGCCGAAGCTCAAAATCCATTCACACCTGAAGAGGCACTCACATTACTTCACAAACTGTCCCTCACCAAGGAAAAGTACAATTTACTCAGAACCACTTGCTCTCGTAAAGGATACAAGGACTTATTTCCGGCATATGGACAAGTTTATGAAGCAAAGAAGGGTCATCAAGAGGAAGATGACGGTGAGGGTGGCACATCTGCTACCGAAGTTCTGGAATCGCCAAGCAAAGACATTATTACTCTCAGTTAAGCAAATTGCCCCTGTATTCCGTTTCTATTTACTCAAATCATTGAAAATGTACGTAAACGAGTAACTCAACAGGATTATTCTCTGAATTTTCACCAAATTATCGAACGTTTCTGCTAATTACTTATATTCGTAATTGCATCTTGTTTCAACACGTTTAGAATATATTTATGCTCGTTGCGCATTTGATTTTATAACACTTATGACTTAAGACTATGACTTCTGTTTTGACTAGAGTTGCACTGTCCAACTAATCTTTTAGCAAATGATTTATATATTTATTTCACTCTTGAACTACTGTAAACTACGTAGATTCTTAACTTCAACTTGTAAATAAAAATTATAAGGGTGTGGCTCGTGCACTATAATATAATGTACAATAAAGAACTTACTACATAGTAAAGATAGGTACAGTATACAAAGAATTGACCATAAATAACACTTAATTAAATTATTTACTCATTCCCATATCCGTAATTCCAAGCCTTAAAGTTTAGTTAACGATAGCAATAATTATTGTTGTCACAAAGTCAACCATAACATGAGAACTAGCAAGTACTTCCCTAGGTAAAATAGTGCTCCAGTAATTGGCATTATTTGAAAGTTCCATCAATCATCATGCTAATTGAAATAGAATGAGGTTTTAACATATCTAATAGCAGCTTGCATGTAACCAGGAATTGCATTCATATGCAATTCACATGACTCAAACAAAACAATAACAGTTAGTGTAGTCAAAATTCCTGATTTTCACTACCCTAATTCTTTAGTTGAAAAATTCTAGGCCGAGTTGGTGCTAAAGAACAAAATGCTTAGATTTTTTCAATTAGACAGACTACGAGCAAGGTTGATCTACCGAATATATTATTTACCTTTACCTAATACAGAAAAATATGATATATTATGGTATTTCTTTCTCTTGAATGTGTGATTTACGTTTTAACATTTCTGTGGCTATCGCAATTGATTCATTTTTAAATGTAATAAAATGTCAAGTATTTCAGCAAGATTAAAAATAGATCGATATTCAATATTAATATTCTACGGTCCTGATTTTTGACAGGCATCCCTATTCCTGTCTTAATTCTTGCGAATGACTTTGGGTCGATAGTAGTTGATCGGAAACATGATTACGAAGTCTTCTCTAACGGTCAACAGATTTAGCCTCTTGTCAGATGGATTTCAGAATCTGGAAATAAGCTGAAGCTGAATCGTATGGCCCGTGGTCAAGGTCAAAGACGGGCTTCGGCTCTGCATTGGATTCCACACTGCCTCAGGTTGACAAAAGACCCTCTCTCTCCATCCTGTGATGTATTGGTTGATAAGCCATTTACGGTGACGACGGTGGTGGTGTCTCACTAGTTCTGTATTCTGCACGACGTTTGAGATTCCACACTGTATTCAGAGAGCCACTAGCCACTATATCCAATCCAATGTCAACTACCATCCACCCCTTCTGGGACCTGGAGCACCGCCTCTCATTCCACGACCACGAAACCCACCTCCGCCTCGATTGAATCCGCCTATTCCTCCCTGGTCCCCACGTCCACGCATGGGCATTCGAGGACTTTTGAATTGTGGTGAATTCATCATTCCTCTTGGTCGGAACCCGCCGCCACGTCCTGGAGTATGAGGCTTTTCGTAGTATTGCTGCTGAGGCGATGGGTACATTTTGTTCTCTCCCAAATCACCAGTTCCATTCAGTCCTGAACAAAACAAATATCAAAATGTCTGCTTCGAAAACAAAATTAAGATCTTGGTTGAATTGAATATGCTTACTCTCCGGTCCACCACTACTCGCGTCAAGAAAAGGATTCGAATTGTATCCAAAGGTTGAAGAGGTTGATGGTGATGACTGGTCAGGAACAGGTGAGTCCATCATTCCACCCGCTATCCTCAACAGATTGGCAGCAATGCCACTCCGTGGTGGTTGACTTGGGGACTCGCCCAGCAAAGGTACAGAACTATTATTGGAGACCATTCTTGGCCTGGGTTGATATCCTGAAAACTGGTTCCCACCACCTCTCGGTGTAGTGGGTGAAGTGGCGTTGGGCGTTCGTGGACCGAATCTAGGACCTCCTCCGTAAGCTGGAGGTGAGAGAAGCGGAGCCGGTCTGGGACCTGGTCCACGTGGTCTCGGACTTGAATGACTGTCACTTCTGGGGAATCGGTGTTGTGGACTCTTGTTGTTATTGTATGGATGATATCGGGCTGGTGAAGGATTATACTGAGGTTCTGGTTGAACTAATGAAATATTATTTGTGTTCGGCGCAGAGCTCGAGCTAGGTTCGTAGTTTTCACTCATAGGCTCATCGTAAGAATTCTGTTCGTAGTCCTCAGGATTGTAGTCCTGGGCTGATGAGTTGAATTGATTTTCTTGACCTGATGAGTTGAATTGACTTTCCTGGGCAGACGAATTGAAATGACTTTCTTGAGCTGAAGTGTTGAATTGGCTTGGGTACGCTGGATCATACTGCGGGGATATGAGGCTGGTCGTCGGTAGGGGTGGGCCCATATTTCCGTGCATCGGCTCTTGGGGTGTAGGAGGAAGGGGTGGATTTGAGCCGCCCGCCATAGGTGGGACGGCTGGAGGGAGGGGAATAGAACCAATATCGTTGTGTCCGAGCTGTTGCTGCTGAGGCACTAAATTGGGATTTCCAGTTTGATAGCCGTAGTTCTGCAATGAATTGTTTGTGAGAAGCTGTTGCATAGGTGTGGAGAGCGCGTAGCCACTTTGTTGCTGTTGTTGTTGCTGTTGTTGCTGATGCATTTGCATAATACTCGTGAGCATGGAATTATATGTTTCTGATGTCCAAGCCATGGCATCATAACCGCTGGGCTGTATCATATTCGGAATTGGATCTGGAGGGGCTGCTGGAGTAGTCGGAGTGAATGGTGTAGACGACGTCAAGTTATTTGTCACTGCGGATGTACTGTGAAGGGAGTCATAGTTTGTGTTGCTAATATTGGACGAGAGGGAATCACGTTTTGCTAGATTACTTTGAACTACTTCAATGTACTTGGAGGCCTCCGACAGTGGAGGCAAGATAATTTGAATATCGTCGTCTTCCTCAAAGTGTCGAGTATTCATTACTGCAGAAGGACTCCGTTCCATATCTGAAAAGATAGAGAGAAGACATGCTCAATTGTTAATGTGATTAAATTAGTTACAGTACATTAACAAGTATTCCTACGAACTATGAATTAAGACTTTAAAAAATCAAACGAACCTTCAAATGAATTCATCATATCATCCGCTTTATCCTTGCACCTCTTTACTCGTTCTGTGAAGCCCTTGTACGCAGTATTGACTATTCTGGCTTCGGATCGCACATTTTCAAAATACACAATGGCAACTTCCGCCGCTTCAACAATTCGCCTCCGCTCGTCCACTTCATGCTGTAATTTATTCTCGGAAGCTCGGCACTGCTCCATCAGAGATGCAATGTCGTCAACAACAGACATCCCGTGCTGGCGATCCTTGATTGACGCAATCAACCTGGTTCAAATCAAATTGAATATTAGAATTCGTAGGACCGAGTACAAATAAATAAATATCGTAGGCTGTAGGCTGAACTTACTGTTCCATATTCATATTAACATAATGCTTTGTACGAAAGGTGACACCGAGATGTGATTTCAGACGATAGGCCAACTTCACTTTAGCAACTAGTGATGCGGTTTGAAACCCTTTGACCTTCTCATCTTCTGCTGTGTAAATCTCGGGTTTCCTCTTGACTTCAATGAGCTTTTCTTTACCAGGAACATTATCTGAAAGAAATCATTTTATAACATTTAAGAGTTTTATAGTAGAACGAAAAATTGACACTGACTGTTGCACGTTGCACTGTTTTTACTTACTTATAAGAGCATACAGGTCTGCCACAGTATCTTTGGAATAGACCAGCCTCTCCTCCCATATTTTGAAGATCCTTATAATTGCTGAAGACACTGAGGATGGGGTTCGTACATGCGGAGTCGCCTTCTGAATGGCCACTGCCCATTGATTCAGAACCGTTGAGTCTCCTTTCCGCTTCGCATGTTGCACCACGTCATTCGCCAAGTAGAACATTGTAAGCCTCTTTTCGACTGGGCCTAAAATTATACACACATCATTTTGAAAAGTTCATGTTCAAATGTAAGTACTTAATTTGGTTTCTGAATCAAATATCTGAAATTATAAAACTCACTCTTTCTGAGAACCTTGAGCCAGGTATCAATGATAGCCGTGGAATGGCGTTTATTGGCCTGACACCACAACGAGAGACCCTGAACGCTCTCCTGCGTGTCACGCATTCCTTCCAGTCGCTTCTCCAGCAAAGAAACCTCAATCTTCTCTGTCGCAGGGCGAGAAGTGTCTGCAGTTTCTCCATTCTTAGCACTCATCTTGCTCCTAAGATTTAGAGTAACATATACTATATTTTTTTTAAAATTGAAATACAAAATCTACCTTTTTGTACGACATGATGCAAGTCACGAAACAAATTACAAATTACAAACTAAAGCATGTCAGTGTCAACGACGCTTGACTTGACGTTTGTTTTATACATTTAACATTTAACACATTTGACATGGAATATGGACATACTTTTCTTCAAGAACTGGTGAAGGGTGAAGGCACCGATGTCAGACACCAAACCGAGAACAACAACGCACTGGAACCTGGAACACTTCAACACTGTCGTCCGGAGGCGGAACTTGACGATTATAGGTCAAAGGTCAAGCGACCTGTCCGGTTTTGGCTAAGATGACCTTGTTCATTCCTAAATATGGTTGTGCGGTGTCAGGCTTGGTTGTCCATGCTGCCTGTTTTTGAAATGACAATCACAAATCAGGAAAGTCAAAACAAAAATATGAGAGAAATCCCAGACAAAAAAGTTTCAGGTTTGAGTGAGGGCGGGTCCAGGGAATGCCAAAGCGCCGTCCAGCACAGGACTCAATTCTCAGTTCATAGGTGGCTATTAGAACGGCAAATACGTGGAACAACAACTCTCGTCTCAGCGGCCACAGCTTTTTGCAAAAAAATTTGCATGTATTATGTACATTATGTTCTACTATAGAGTTGGTGATTTTGCAACATCACATTATCTTAAATCAATTGAAATATTAATATGACTTTATTAAATTCGGTTCTTCAATTGAAGATGAATCCATATTGTTTTCGAATTTTGGCGAGACAAAATGACAAGTGACAAGCGATGATTTGCTGCGAAAAACAGGAATCATGCAATAAATCGGCACAAATAGATCAATCTTATTACGACATTATCAACTATCATTTTTGTTTTGCCAGGTTCGAAATCCGAAAATATGAAGTCATTAAAAAATTTAAAACATGAGAGGAGAAGAGAGTTAACTTTGTCGAATTAAATTACAATCCCTGTCATACGTATTTGTTGAGTATTTCAAGCGGATTATCAAACGTGTTAAATTGTTGACCGATAGCCACCACATCACCGGGCGACGGTGCAAACAAAATCGCTACATATTTCTTAAAACGCGGAGGTTAAGCACTCTATATTTTAAAGCAATAGATTGGCTTTACGTTTGAATGGGTCTGTTAAGTTTAACGGCTACATTCGTGTATAAAATACACCTTCGTGTATGTCGGTGTCAATATCATCCGTCCCTATGTCCCTATGAATATTAGGAAGCGCAACAATTCGAGAATTCCGAAATGCATGCTGCCATGATCTTAAGATACGGTATTTTTCAACAATGCAACCATAATTGGCTTGTACAGGTTAACCAATGCTAATAAAACTTACCTGAAATTGATTTTACACGTTGATACGACATGAAAATAAATAAATGGAAATGGTAGCGTGTTTGTGAATGAATTACTTCCGGTAAAATTTGTTTATGCATCAATTAAATTAAAATTAAACAAATATGACCGTAGATTGAATTTTGATCATACCATTCATTATGTGACGTGTGATGTGTAAGATGAATTAAGCCCACAATAACTGCAATTTCAGCGTCATTTGCAATACTGTAGGATATTATTGGTGCTATTTTACTTTTCACATGATTTTACAAGTTACAATTTTTGGACGCTTCACAGAATTTACATTAAACTTTGGTTTGAAGTCTGCCTTGCTCTTAGGATATATTGCACTACTTACATACTTTAAACGGTTAATTATGCTACGAACATTATAGAGATCTTCAATTACCTAATTAGATACATTCCAATTCAATACACATCACTTAAAGTTACAACTTCATTCATATCTATTCTCTAAACACAAACATTGAATTTCATAAATTAAAATTCAAACAACAAACATTAATTATTAGAATGTGACATGCTTAAGGATAGCGAAGCCACTCATTAGAAAAACGTAAATTCATAAACACACTTTATATACGCGTCAAAGTGATTCATTTTCAAAATTCTTATAAAGAAAGTAATAGTGGACGACAAGTTTGATTCTGATAATGCAGGATTTAATATTTAATATAGCAGATTTTGTTTAATGATTATCTGACTGATTTAATTGTACAATTAAATTAACGTCTTACAAAATGGTGACCAGGTTCGCAATGATTGACTAGATCATCCCATATCTCGAAAATTAGGTTCCAATTCTCAAAATAATTGTTTAACAAATAAGGCAGTCCAAATTCAAAATTCAAACGGCGAGCTCGGTGAACGGTCAAAGCTTGAAATTCAAATGTACATTTTACCAGTCTAGTGAATTAAGACAGTAAATACATTCTTTAAAATGCAATTAATATGTCTTAAATATTGAACGGTGAGACCAAAAATAGCTTGTACGTATTTAAAGTCACATATTTCATTAACAAACGTTTGAACAAATATTTTAGGTTAAAATTCGCCATTTGAGAAACGGGAATTTCTGATAATGCATCTTCTACTGAAATTCAAATTCGGGATGAACTAAAACAGTAGAATTTGGGGCCGAGATCAGTAGTGCTGCGGATTATTAGCATTTGAGTCGACATCACTTAGCCAGGAGGCGGGAGACGGTGGATATTCTTGGTAAGATGGATGTGGACCATTAGGCACCGGGCCAATGTCACCACCCGCTCCCACTGGGGATGAGGACAGGACTGGATTCCCTCCGCCATTGGCTCCTGGCAACAGAACACAAGAAAAAGGCATATTAATTCCTGTCAACATCTTCGATCATACCAGAAGGGATTTCACCAATATTCTCCATTGCCAAATTGCCACAATATATTAATGTCACCTCGCTATATTGATTTCTGAAGCTACTTCAAACTGAATGCCTACTACGCGTATAGTGTAGTTTGTCTACATACATGCTCTTCGTTCAAAATTTTAACAAATCAGAAGAATAAATGCGGAAACCTAAATTCATATGAAAATCAATAAAAATAAATGAAAATCGAATGGAGAAGAATTTAATTCCCTCCGTATTTTTTAAAATAGAGACTAGCCACTAGCCAATCCAAAATATCTTTTTAATTCGCTTAAAAAATCAAACCATCGTCAAATTCTTGTTAATAATAACCCTGTAAATCAGTAAAATTTTGAAATAAATAGCGGTCATGTTAGCATTATTTGAATAGCGTGTACAATTTTAAACAAATTATGGTAAAGATGTATATCCCAAGACGAAAATCGAAATTCGAAAAAATTATGTCATATTTAAATCCAATTTTTTGAATTTCGTCAAATTCGATTTTTTCCAAACGTCGGCAAATCCTAAACCTAAATTTTGTTATTTAGAATTTTTCTAAACTAAGTTACCTAAGGGCGGGTAAACCGGAATTCCATCAGGGGTAAAGTGTGGGAAATGATGAATGGAACTAGGGACCGAGTCATGGCCACCATGACCACCGACGCTGTACGGAGACGAGCTGCCCACATAGGTCCCATGTTGACTCGGCGTCTGCGGTGCACCCATTTCAGGCATGTCCACAAATCCGTCGTTACTACTTAAATCACCTGGAAATATTCAGAACAAAATTTATTTTAGAAACATATATCACATTTAAAATGGAGTTATTAATGTAGAAAACATTCAACTATTTGATATTGGTGAAAGTATAGGCGATTTAGAACAAGGAAAGGGGGTGAAAGTCAGAAGTGAACATTGGCATAGGCGGCAGGGTGAGCCTATGTAGAATTTCCATTAAATATTCAGGATCTTCACTCATAGCCGCCACATCCCATCCAAGCATATCACCCACTGCATGTCCCATTACCCACAGCCAACCATGAATTATTCTCACCATCTCCTACATAAATTATTGGTAGTCAACGTCAGCTTTCCCTGACAACAAGGAAAAATGGTCTACCCAAGTAGGAACGACTTTTGGGGAATACACGACGCACTCATACTTCAAACTTTCCAAAGGCTGTACAGGAATTTACACAGATTAACCAAAAACGATCGATATTTTTTCAATATAATTAGTGTATTTAGAAAATAATTGGGTTTCGTTTCTAATAAACTGAAAAATAGCTAAACAAAGTGGTCAATCTAATTGTTCAGATCAATAACATTATCCACTTTAATACTCACGAGAATACGTATATCCCAAACTCCCTCTATCCCTCTGTCACACAACAACTTCTGTCAACAGCATTACCGGTAGCCAATGCCCTGGAAACATGTAATCCTATATAAATCAATTTCTTAATTCTGGATTCCAAGATAAAGAATAATGTTGATGATGCTCAAAGTCGTTAACTAATAACGTT
>JAQFYU010002848.1:0-11031 GCA_034694905.1 Ceratophysella granulata
AAAATCGCCCCATGCTCATTCCTTAACATGTTACATGTGATGGAAGCTTCAGCCCAATTCATTCATTAGAAAAATCATTTATCGAATTGCGCTACAAAATAGTAGAATGACTCAACCACTTCGACAGCCTTAGCCGACAAAAGTCTCTTAAATTTGTCTTATAAAACTAGCGTCGAATTTTCACATCAACCATCAAATTAGCGAATATACAACTTACCTATCTGTAAAAACTTCAGGTCCCTCCGGAAAGCTGCCCACAGCCCCATCATCAATACTATCCGAACTCCCAACACTCTGTCGTTTGGCAAGCGTAGATTCAAAACTTCCTTTCCAACTAAATCGATCTTCATTCAAATCCGAGCTTACACTCGGAGCACACTTCATAGCTCCAGGTTCACCCATCATCAGCTCACTCTCCTGCATCCAAGTACTCAGTCGTTGTCCAATATGTGAGGACAATTTAGACAGAATCGGATTAGGCGAAGGTGAAGATGGAGGAGGGACCACGGGCGGCGTGAGCTCACCCGCCTCAAAGTCATCTTCATCCGTCGATATGGTATCCACAATATTCTTCACACTCTGTTCATTCTTCATTAGTCGTATGAGCTCATTTTCCAGGTAAATTAATTTTTCATTCTTCTCTTCATCCGGTTTCTTACTTTTTGCTAAATTCTTGATAAGCTGTCTCAATTTGTGCATCATGAGATTCACTTCTTCGTCAGATGACCAGGTGAAGGAATTGGAACGAGAGACGGAGATGGGTTCTTTACGTATCGTTTCTTGAGATGTTTGGGCGGGTGGAGCAGGTTTGACAGAAGTGTCTTGAGCATCTAGCAGATCTTCACTAGAACGTCGAGCTTTCCGTTGTTTCTTAATCGTGTCAATCCCTTCTTGATAAAAGGCCGAGTCATCATCTTCACTCACGAGCTGGAGCTCATCTTCAAATTCGGCTGAGCGTCGATGATGTTTGAGAACTTTCTTCCGATTTTCAACTATTCTTGAATCCGTCTCGGATTCCGAACCTACTGAGTCCGAATCATTACTCAGTCCACCTAAATTCATAAAATATTTTTCCAATCTTCCAGAAGCTAAGTCTACAGGATCACCGAGTTCTTCGACGTCAAGTGAATTCCGTAGTTCGGAATTGAAGCTGCAGTTACTCTCACTAAGCGTATCACTAAATTCAGACTCTTCGTAGGGATGGGTTGTGGAATGTGAGCCTTGGACAGGATCTACAGTAAAATTATAATATTTTTCCAATTCATTCAAATTGGATTTGGTCATAGTTGGCTCGGGCTCGGATTCTTCACAGGATTCTTCTACAATTGTATGAAGGGTTAGGTCTAGTGGGGCGGGATGTTCAATGTCTTCAAATGAAACTTCTTCGGTCCAGGAGTCAGTGGAGTCTTCACCTTCTGAACCCGAATTCATTTCTAGGACAGGTGTTGGGCTGGAATTATCTGAGTCTTCACATTCGTAAGCACCGTCAGGGGAGGAACGTTTGAGGGTTGGGCCTGTGTCTGGGGCGGTGGATGGGGCGGGTTCGGTAGGGACCATGGGTGAACTCGGTTTTTGAGCTTCTTCACCTTCTGGAGATTCTCGGCAACCTTTTTCACTTGTTTCTGGTTCATCTGTGCTTGTTCGTTGATCTGTTTCGTCAGGTTCATGGTTGAGGGTGCTGGAATAGAATAAAATTGGGGAATTAGTGTTGAAAATATTTGTTTTTTTTTTAAAATTCGACTGTGATACAATTTTTTGTTTGAAACAGCGTCAGGTGCTCCACCTCTGCTCAGCGGCATTTCATATCACGTAAATAGCCAGGAGGGTAAAAATTTATTATTTCCGAAATCAGAAGAAAATCAAATCAAGTCATTTATTGATTTTACACACTTAAATCGATATTTTTACAATTAAATTCGATTTTTTGAAGAAATAATCAGAATCAACATCGGAAATTAGAATTGGATCTCAAGATCATCCAAATGACGTCATCGGCTTCCAAAATTATTCATTAAAAGTGTAAAAAAAGAAGCCGAAACAAAGCAGGTTAACAGATCTTAAATGAGGCCAGTAAGTAAATGTAAGACACTAGAATTCAATTAATTATTATTTCAAAAAAACAATTGTATTAAATTTTTGAAGGCAAGTCAAAGACAGTTGTTAAAAATAGTACATGAAATGCAATGCTCCAATTAGGTCATCTCGACCGACGACTCCGTGTCCGTACCTTTTTTCATTTTGAAATTGGGTCTATATTTGAAGAATCAACAAAACTCAAATTCACCGAATGGCGTGGTTTCTGGTTTAAGTACCTTTTTCGTAAACAAAAATTCCGAACCCAGTTTTACAGTTCAAATGAAGAACATAGCTGTAATTCTATGTACATAAGTAAAAGGTTGAAGGCTGGCGACCGGAATGTGCTGTGCTCAGGCATCATCAGCTCAATAGGTAATACCGGTTCTATGTATGAGTGAAAGCTGTTGACACATTTTCCCAAGGCTTTACTTACAATTTATGATATACTGCTTTCACTTGTTTTACTGTTGTTTCATTCATTTTCAAAATTTAAACTAAAGATCATTTAAAACGTAAATAAAGCGAACTCATTGAAATTTCAATATAGTTAATTTACTTCACATTATTGTATATTAAGAAATAAAAATAATTAATGTTTGAATGGTGTCAAGTGACAGATGTTGAAATTTATTTGACAAAACTCGAGAGTGATCCGCAAGCGCTGGACGCTGGAACTTAATTAACGCTAAATGTTTGCATTACTCGCGTAGTCAGGTTAAAAGCTAGCAAAAAAATGTAAACAATGTGCAAATAAAATTCTAACCTAATTAAATGTAAACAAAAACAAAAAGCGCAACTAAAATTCCAAACCAAATCCACTGTTACTGTACTTACCTTGTACTACTTGAGATCTCAATTATTGTAACGGGGTCACGTGTCTGACCACCTTGACCCTGACCACAATCTCCGCCAATCTCCGCCCCTTCCCTCCGTATGGGTATGAATCTCACAGGGGAGGGCCTCCGCTCGGAATAATGCAAGGCCGGGACGGTCCCATACGGCCCCACATGTGCCCCATGTCCCACACCCACCCCCGTCACAATCTCCACCCCCTCCCCACTGATCTCAATAAGGGCCTCTTGCGGATCCGCATTATCCCCATTCACTAAAACCCTTGACTTGTACTTCCGATTCGGATTTACTGAGATGGTCTGTTGCTCCAGATTGTTCATACTAGTCCCACTTCCTGTCAAGGTCTCACTAATGGACGCCTCCACTACTGTTGTAGCACTACTCGTCGTCGTCGTTCTCCTCTCGTCATCTTCGTCATAGCTACTTGAACCTGAGCTATAACTAAGCCCATTGCCACTGGTTGAGGTTCCACTTGACTCTAGTAGTACAGCAGCCTGAGCCTCATCACTCAAGCCTATTTCATCAGGTGGCTGTTGTGGCTGTGGATTGGGTTCTACGTTCTTCCCATTGTACTCAATCTTAGGGACTGTAGACTCTATTGTTGTTGTCCCAGAGCTTCCCTCATCTCTTACGTCAGAAGAGCCTGCTGCACTTCTGCCACCACCCACTAACAGCTCCACAACAGGTTCTTCCTCACCTTCACTCTCGAGACAGGATTGGAAGTCTTCTTGTGTCGCCCCAAGTGTCCATAATTCACAGGGCCAGGTTCTTAGTGTCTCACTCATTTGTGTAGGTTCCTCCGTGTCTGGGAAACTGTGACAGGAGGAATCGGAACTACTGTAGATACCCGTGTCGGGTTGGTCCAGTGTTATGCGTGGAGATGGAATGTCCATGATGCTCTCGGGATCTTCAGGTGTTGGTATGTTGGCAGGTGCTACTGGACTTGGATGAAGAGGTTGAAGTTGAACCACTGGCCTATCACTCGGATTTGTATTTGAGGATTCGAGTTCAATGGAAATTATCACTTCTCGTGGGCCGTTGAGCTTATCACACTTTTTTACTGAGGTGATATTTATGGGATTCTGTTCCGTATCAGTGTTGACATTATTATTGGATTGAGGGAAACAGGCATGTTCGATTTCGGCTGAGAGGAGGATTAACGGTCTTTTGGCAAATAAAGGATATGTTTCTTTGGTCATGTAGTCCGTGCGAACTTTTCGGGGTGAGGTTGACATGGGTAGCTCACGTTTTTTGGAAGGAGATGGTGGTTGCGGTTGAGCGTCTGTAGCGGGGCTTGAGGTTGACAGTTCTATTGTTCTAATGATGTTCTGTGTAGGGTGAGCGGGTTCCTGTGCGTTGAGCAGCGTGGTTGTACGTTCTATTGTTCTAGGACGATCGGGGTTAATGAGCGTTGTGCTTGTGATGATACTACGGTTGTTGCCAAGTTTCCAAGCTTTGGGAAGTGTTGAATTATGAGTGACCTTCAAGGGGGCGGCAGGATCCCGGTCACGTCGGGGGAGCGTGTTAAAATGAACGTTGGTTCCTTCGAGATAAACATTATCCGAATAAGCGTGTGGAGTTTGGGTTTGATTTGGAATTCGACGAAGTTGAATTGAATTTGGATTTTGAATATTTTCCTTTTCATAAATTTCAGATTTTTTCTTTTTACGAGGAAGGCTAGAGGAATGAATCGGTTGAGCTTGGGATTGAGAAGTGTTGACGAGACAGTATTGCTTGAGCGTGCTGTACTTTGTATCGAAGGCACCCATGCTCCGACTTTTTCGACGTTCCGGTTTTTTAGGCGGTGTGTTTGTGTTGAAGGAATGTTGGTACTCAACACTTTCTCCAAGACTCCGTTCACAGGAAGAACGGTTACTACGGAATTCATACTCGTCCCAGTAGTCCCAGTACTCGTCTTCGATGAAGTTGATGGAGGAGGATGGGCTCTTCCGATATTGGGAGGGGAGAAAGGGGTGGAGCGTTGTGGAGAAAGCTTGACTGAGAAGGCTCACTTTCTTCCGTTTACTGGATCCGTTGTTGGTGGGGCGGTGGTTGTTGCTAGAAGAAGTCACTGGGGAAAGGATTGGGTGGATTAAATTTTGAATGCTGTTTTTTTAGAAAATTTAAATGTGCTCGAGAAATTGGACCAGTAGTGACAGAATCAGCCTGGATTGACTAAACGTGGAATATATTCATAATAAAATACAGCAACTTAGCAGTTTTGATTGATTTTAGGAACTATTCAGCTGCGGTAGCCATATATGGAGAAAGTTACATGCGCCCGTTTCAGTAAACCTAACTTAAATCTAAAGTAACGGGTGGTGGTTATTATGAAAGAGTCAAATGGTTACGGTTCCATGACGTTTCATCGGAGTATATTTTCGTCAGATTAAATTCGTTGAGCATCTGTTTGTTAGATGTTGGATGCACCAATTCGTCGGAAGCACATCGAATAGCAAAATCGTCAGATGAGATTTAATCGGACGATAAAACAAAATATTACCGAAATAATGAAAACTACTAATTAAATAAACCAATGAAAATTATTAGGCATCAGGCATCATTATTTGCCATCCTATCCTGCAATGTAAGTATCATGTTCGATATTTATGAGTTATTTATGAGTAATTGAAATGTATTATTCGTCGTCTACGGCTGTAACCACACCGTACAATCAATTGTCTATTGTCCCCCAAATTGTACTTCTGACGAATTGGTCCATCCGACGAGTTTAATCCAACGAAATGACTTCAGATGAAACGACGGGTCGCCACTCTCTCCATGTCTAGTTGAGTTGTGGCATGCTCTATATTCCTGAATTCAACTTACCTACATAACTTTAATTTAACTAAACCAACGCATGGTTAGCATAAACAAGTCAGTGGTTACTATATGTAGCTTTCTCGATGGGAGGTGGTAAGATTTATGAATTTTGAAGAATTTGGAACGAGGTTATCCTCCAGAAATAAGATTATTGTTTGGTGAGTTGGATTGGAATCCATTCTGTATTATGAATTAGATAATTATATATTAATAAATGCAATACAATAATGCCTATATTTTTAAATTTTGACTGGATTGTAACTTTTAGGGGGCGCCGAAAAGCATGAGGCCTATCAATTCGGTGTTGGATTTGATTGGAAATTGAAATTGGAAGTCAGTGACTTCCAGTCTCCGATGTGTTGAATGGCTATTGTATTTAAATATGCCTGTTATTTGTATAGCCTAAACCATAATATATTATAAACTTGGCCTGCTTTTATTAAATATCTTGAATGACAGAACAAATGGACGAGAATTAAGCCTACTTACACTTCTCTAGCGAATTTCGTGCACTACTGATCTGTTTTATGTATTATACTGAACTGATTGAGGTTTACCAAAGAAGACTAGGCCTTTATGCTTTTATGTACATTTGTATCTGTTTACAATTGCTGAGGATACTAAATTGTATGAAGAGGCTGAAGTCTGATGCCTTCTTACCTTGAATCTGATGATGGTGATGGTTCACGTTTCTGCTACTCTGTGGCGGCTCATGGTAGTTTGACGGCATTCTGGGTAATGAATTAAATTGTCGGTCGTCACTGTACTTTGTGTAAGACTTGAGCACTGGTGAGCTTCGGTTCGTGGCTGAAATTAAATATTTTCGTAAATGAAGGTTTAGTTAATTTGACGCGTTATCCACTCTACAAACAATCGACACTAGAACTGGTGAGGAGGTGTGCATCGCATCTTTTAGAGATTAACTCAATGACGTTTCAGAAAAAGCTTGGAATCTATATTCACACACTTGTTGCAAATCTTAATTAACCCACCTGCCGTTCCTTCTTACATTCCTAACTGAATTCACTGCCACATTAAAATTAGTTCTTGCATTTTGCAAATGAGCATCTTATATTTTAACTACTGCAACCATATCACATAATAATCTCGTATTAAAAATAAATTGACTCACTTGAAATGGACCAGGATCGCTTGATAGTTGAAAATGGTGTTTGATCCGCTGCCCGAGTTGTGATTTGTGGTGTAGAGGTGGATCCACCTGGATTTCCATAAACTTGCCTGCAAATTAATAATTAAAACTATTTAGTTTCTTTCAATTAAAATGCATTTCCAAGCATTATTAAGACTAAATAATTTCTTACATTTTCTTGGAACATAGAAGGCAGTTCCAGAGGGAAGTATGTTGATTGTACACCTTACACTTCTTGCAAACCTTCTGTCCACATTTCGGACAATTTGAACCACGAGACAGAAATAAGCCTAAAGGTTGTACACAGCAGGAACAGACCTTCGGTGCAAAGAATATCCGGGTGGTAGAACTTGGTGAACGGTCCTTGAGTTTTCTATAAGGTATAAACAAAAATAGAGATTAGTAATTGGTTTATTTGAATCATTTTCGAACATTTGGCTTCTGTCTATCAAAATTCGCACATTTCATTCAATTTTGATAGCATTTCATATTAAAATGCGCTGCTTTGAAGACAAGGCTTTTCATTTGTAAATCACAGCACCTTTACTTCAAATTAAATCACAAGGCCATCTAGCGATTTATGTGATTTAAAGTGATTTATGTGATTTAATTTGAAATCAACTTGGAAGTAGTAATCACGCTTAGTCGAAATTGCGCAATCTAATCGTAATCGTATTAACGTTTTAGGGTTGCGGTAAGGAAAGATACGCCGCTTGTAACCTCCTGCAACCTCCCATAAACTCCCATGGTAAAGCTTCAGAATACTTATAGGTTAGATAAGTTAGGTTAGGTTTGCCGAAATACGCGCCAGTGACATTTTTATATTATGAATTATATTACTTGACTTTGTTTTGAAGGATATTAGTCAATTTTGATACGCTAAAAGTAATAAAACATTTTATGCAATCCATGGGAGGTTGCAGTGGGAGGTTGCAGGAGGTTGCAACGGGCTTGGCGCATCTTTGCTTACTTTAACCCGTTTTAGCATTTTAAACAAAATTGGAGGATCATTTATCCGTTCCAAAACTACGTAAGCTCGGAAACGAATATTGTACTATTTTTCAAATTGGAATAATCGATTTAAATCAAGTCTAAAAATGAGCTTGACACACTGAACTGAAAATCCCAAGGCTAAACCTAACGTCGGTTTAATGTTTTCTTAAATGTCATACTATTATCTCGAGTCAATCCTCTAAAGTTCAGGCGGAGCTTGCTGAAATTCGTTTGTTAAATTATTCCAGGCTGCTGACGTTTTTTAACTGTCAAATCACAAAATTACGCAAAAACTTTCAAAATTGAACACGAGATACTTATCAAACAGCCCTCGTTCATCTGAGTACGTGAACGATTAGCTCGTATGAAAGTACTTGAAAAGCAATGGACCACCAAAATGTATTTTAATAGTATTTAAATTAAATTGAAGCTAATTATTTTCACTGAAGAGTATTATATATTACATCAATTTGCTTTTTATGTAAAGTTCAAAATTTAAAACCTAAATTATACAATTCTCGCTTTTCAAAATTCACTCCAGTCGTTGACAGATGTCAACGACAGTGAACGTGGACGATTAAAATTCAGCGCGAGGAGGCAAAAGAGAAATTTTTGGCTTCAAATCAAAATTTAAATTTCTAAAATTATACTCAAAACACTTAAAATTATAAACTAACTTGAAGAGAAGAATATACCCACAACAGTCTATGGAACTCATCTCTTCAAAACTGTTTCGTTCTCAACAACTGTTTCTACAAACCATTTCCTATTCCTGTCACACACTCCCCTGTAAACATTAGGGCAATACAATAATTGAACAGCCCAAGTCTTGTCGTAATAACCAAATGAGCTTTTGATGAATTTGACCTCGGGAGCCTACACAGAGTCCATCAAATCAATTAAGGCCAAACACCATGACCATAATAATGAAGAGGGCAAACAAATGGGAGGCAGGCGTTAACAGGCGAGTGAAAGGGAAATCAACATGATTGTCATTGTTCCAATTGCCCAATCAATTGATGACACTATTTAATATATTGACTTTTCGGATTTTGAAATTCTATGTTTAAAAAATGTATTATTTACCTTTTTTGTGATTGTGAGAGGCGACTGGAGTCGAGTTTTCCAGGTTTGTGTTCCATTTTGAGGGTTTAGAGATGCCGACAGGAGATAAGGCCGGGATTTAGCTAACTGACATTTCCATGTCTGAATTTTTCGGGGAAGTGACAGGCCAGTCCCGTTCTGTTCTTTGGGCAGATGACCATGCTGATGTTGAGTGGTCTGAGGTTCGAAGAAGCGGACAGACTATAGTTGGTGGGGATAGGCTCCATTGAACTCTCCGTACAAGGAATTTATTAGCCTTTCAAAAAAAAAACTCCCAGTCAAAAGCCCTACGGCCCCAGAATCCTCGTAAGCCCAAGTCGTCGTCCACCTCAGAAAAATAACAAAAATTATTATGTATAATAGACGCCAGCCTCTGTAAGCAAGTAGGCCCTGGCCAAGACGTAGGTAAGAATCTCTCAGCCCAGTCAAACCTAAAGACTCGTATACACAATATACAATCATCAGTGGAACACAGATTGAACATGAGGCAAAAAATCTTACCTGGCGTCGGTAGATTGGGATCAGGACCTAATTCAGTAAATTCAGTTTCAATTTTCAATAGGCAAGCCACATGCATTCATATTCATATAGGAAAATGTTAAAATGACTCAACGCAAAAAAAAGCAGCTAATCCGCAGAAACGCCGAATAGGCACGTTGAAGTAAAATCTGCCACAATTGAGTGGTGACACTGAGTAGCAGCTTTAAATTCTAAATATACACATGGAAATTGAATTCTCCTACATCGGGTGGTGACTGGTGATACACTAGACCCAGTACGGGTTCTTTTGTAATGATAGTACTTGAAGATGTCAAATTAGTACACTACTGTAGTAAAAATATGCGATAATTGGGCGGTGACATTGGATAGAAGCATCAAAATGTACGATTAATTCTGGGATTCTGGAACAATTTGGCGGGGACACGTGACACTACTGGTTAGAATAGAAACGTCACGAGCATGTGGAAGCGAATTCTGTGGTAGTTTTGGGCGGTGACACTGGGTGGAAATGTCACACTTTAGCATGTTAAAACGAATTTTGGTAGATATATCACTATATCTGGAATAAGATAATTAAAACATTGTTAAAATATATTATATGGTAGTTGTTTGGTGACACTGGATGGACGCAGGAAATAAGCACCTGGAATTGAATTTGGTGACATTTGAGCGGTGACCGGGTGACCCTGGGATTGAAGCGCCATAAGTGGACGTGGTGACAATAACTGGAAGTGCCAAATAAATTAGCAAGTGGACGTGAATTCTGCGGCAATTTGACGGTGACGCTGGCGTGTGAGCCAAACATAAGAGACCAATGGACGGTGACACGGGATTGAATCACTAATTAAATTAAGCACTTTAAAAGAATTCCGCGCAGTTGGGCGGTGACACTGTGTAGAAGCGAAGAATAACCACATGCAACATGCAAACGTGCTTCAATTAGTGGAAACAGGAAATCAGATCCTGTGACATGGGCGGTGACAAGCAGTGTATCGCCGCTTATTTGATTCATAGATAAAATATATATAAATTTAATTTTACTCATGACTAGATACTACTGGTGGTCCGTATCTTCTAGCTCATCATCTGAAGTCAGGCTGCAGTAGTGGATATGATACATTCGCCAAAAATATTCGGTACGTTCAAGTTCAATTGACATATGAAGACAATTGTGCTAAGGTCCTTCTGGTGTAAGAAACCTATGAGGAAAATCATGTTGGAGACGAGATCTGTAATTACTATTACGAAACAAGATTCCTTTTTCAAATAATCATACATTGCCCAGGACATAATGCATATATTGTAGTAAATATGTGCCTCCCATCAGTGTCCATTGTGATGGGTGTTCAAAAGATGAGATGTGAGGCTTGATGAAGGCGGATGAAGAACGTGGGCTCAGCCTTCCATCTCAATGCTACACACACGACTTCATGTTTGGAGAGGGTGCGGTGTGCTTTGGCAGTAATTGCAAAAAAACTATATTGATTTGCCAAATATCACGAATTTCCGCAAAACTAATTTAGGCATGACTG
>JAQFYU010002849.1:0-11028 GCA_034694905.1 Ceratophysella granulata
TCGACGCTCCTCAAATTACTAATGAGATCGGGGTCCATCGTAAATCTTAGAAAGTAGTTTTGTAATCTACGGCTCGGTCGTTTACTTCACTTGGCGGCGGAGCTCATTAGGCTAAAAAGGAATATTTAAAAGAAGAAAAATAACCCCAAACTGTCTCCCATGGGGAAATACAATGACTGGGTTCAGGAATGCCGACAGTTCCGCTCCTCCGGTTATGGAATTTGTGGTTTACAATAAAAGGACTGAACTGGGATTGATGGAGTTTTCCAAATACTTTTAATTCATTCACATCGTGGTGTAAAATTTTGGAAACACTTTGAATTGGAGAGACATTGGTGAGGAGAGGGGAGGAGTTTATATTTGGAGCTAATTAGTTCTATTCGGATGTAATTATTGGGCGTATCGGTAACTTAAAAATTAAAATATATAAAATTGATGCGCATTGCTATTCCAATTATTTCGTAGAATGTTGACTGGTACGTCCAGTTTCCACTATTCGTCGTAAGTGATTGTCCGAAGAACGTATTTGACGCAGAATGCAAACGCAGCGAAACCTAATGAGAAAATGATGTGTGTTTAATGTTAAACGGGATCCATGGCTGTGTTCATAATGAAAGGTAGCTTCGGAGATGCTTACCAAGAACGACGACGGCAGTGGCAAGAGCTGAATGAACTCCTGAGCCTGGCTCCCCAACGTTACTTTCAGACACTACAGTTGCAGAAGAACGTTTTCCAGTTGCTGCGGCTAACACCACACGCTCGGCAAGGATTTGCTTCATCTCCTAAAATGTTTCAACGTTTTAGCATTAATTTCGCATAGGTACAAGTGATTTAACTTACAATATTTTGGAAATTGCTAAACAGAACTTACAACAACGACTTCTGGAAAAAGATCCAGCACATGCTTGTTCGTTAGATTGAACTCGATTGATTTGTATGCAAGACTTCGTTTCTCCAGTTCTGTGGACTCGATTGAGCCAAGAGTTGGACTCTTTTCCAGCTATTCACAAAATAGAAATTGTCTTGAAATAAACAATGCTTTTACAAGTTTCAATTTCAAGCGTCAATTTAGATTACAAATAGAGACCAACCATGAAACTAAGAAGTCCCGTCAAAATGGTTCCTACTGACCTGCAATCATAATTAAATTATTTCAAATCAACTTCCTTAAAAATAGGCTAAATAGACCAAGCACACGTGATGTTTTGGTGGACTGACCATGCGGGATTCCAAGTATCAGGATGGAAGTCCGAAATTGAGAGGCATAATCGAACGTTGGTCTTGAAACTACAACAAAAACAGAACTTTCCTCTTACTGTGCATCCATCAACATTAAAATTATTCACCATCGATGATCGAAGCAAAAATATTTTGATTACTGCTCGTAGCTTACCGTCCATTAGGTGTAGTCATGTAAATACTGGGTGGTTTAAACGGAAACTCGGCTGGAAACTTCAACTTTCCATGATATACCCCACCGGCGTACACAGAGGACTCAGGGCCTCTTACAAGATAGTGCCTGTGGAATAGTATTACATCATAGTTAATTTCCCATTACATTTTATGTATTACTGAATTACTGCAAATATTGTATTTTGAGCCATGAATGAATTGAGAGTAAAGTTGGCTAATTGTGGTAAATCTAATCGTGGTCTTACCATTCCAAAATATTATTAGGCAGCGGCTCGGCGACAATGTATGGCAGAGGGTCTCGTTTGAGCCGCAAGTAGTCTTGACGAAGGCGGGATAGGGCCGTGGAGTTGACCATGTTGATACTGATACTGACACTGACGTGACTTGTAGATTAATTTCGTATTTCTGCCACGGCCAACGGCTCAGCAAGGTGCAGGTCACTTCACAGATCTTGATTAGCCAGCAATCAGGATCTTCGTTAGTTGGGCTAGTCGTTGTTTGACCGCTTATCCTGACGACTGTTGACTTTGATGTTTGACTGTCAATTTATCGTCGTCATCAATCAACAAAATTATTTATGTCTTACAGATGACAGAATGTTTGTTTATGTTTGCGTTTACTTTGTTTGTATTTTGTACGATGAGCAGGAGCAGTCCAGCAGCCAGTCACCGTCGTGTCCCCTCACCACCCTTCTCGCCCTCTCTATCTCCAGTTATCTGTCAATCGTCCGGATTTTATGGCTCAAGTTTAGTCGTCGTATCAATAGACAATGAGCAATTAAATGTAATTAAATTTTGAACTTTCGAATTTTGAAAATGAAAATTCCTATCACTTTTCTATTTTACGCCTCTTTGGAAGAAATTAAAAAGGAAGAAGTTTATATATCCCGCTTCATTCGTCACGCGATCCACTTTACGAAGGGTCGATCTGAACCAGTAGTAGTAGTAGAGTTTAATGTAAATAGTAGAATATCTTACAATTATGCATGTATTTCAAAATTTTCTCAAAGTACATTTATTGATCTTCATGTAATATTAAATTCTAAATTATTCTATTAAAAAATACTTGAATAAAATTAATATTCTAATATTTTGGAGTGTTTACCAAATTCCATCGGAAATTGGAACTGTGTTAAAAAACACCATGTTGAGCTGTACTAAAGATGCCGGATTTCTTGATGCAAGCAGACATACATTTCAACACAGCTGTAATGTACCAATAAGTTGGCAGGCCTGATTCCTGTCTGGCCTTAAAAAGTCTCGCCTGGTTGACCACACGACGAGCCATTCATTCAGAGAAATAATACGTGCTCGAGGGCGAGCCGAATAGTATTGAATTGTTGTTGTTTTGATTTCGGTTTCTTATTTTCAATTTTGAATTTCATTTGTCATTTGTTGTGGTTTCAAAACTGAAATCAGTTTTTAGAAAAGTGAAACGTTTCAAAATACGTGTTCTCAGTTCTTAATACGAAAGGTTTCTTCATAACGAGTTAAGTGTTTGGTAAAAATGTAGAAATCTTGAAATTCTAAATTCATCTGCGCGTCGTTCGAGTTGGAGTCAAAGGTTATAGCTTGAGTGGTTGGTGTAAAGACAAGAAAGAAGAAGATGACGAGCACAACGTACAAGCCGCAGCCGCGGTTGACCTTTCGAACCCATTCCGCAAACTCGGCTCCTCTCATGCAGCAATTCGTTTCTGGCCTCAAGTCGAAGCATGAAGAAGTCCGTTACAAGGCGGCGAGAGACTTGTATCACTATGTAAGCCGAAATATTTTTTTGAAAATACGTTGACCTTTATAAATTAAAATATTTGCGACTTGCGCATCGTGTTTTAATGGTGACTGGGCTCTCCGATCACTTACGAAATTAGAAGATCTTAATCCGTGCCGTTGCATTGCAGTGCGTGTATTGGATTCGCTATTTGTCATGTTATGAATTATTACTATTGTTGATTCTCAATTCTAAATCCTTGTTTCCTAATTCTAAAGGTCACGACCGAGCTCCGAGAAGTTTCCGTGGAAGATTTGTCAACTTTCATGGACGAGTTCAACCATCATATATTTGATATGGTGTCGAGTCCAGACAGTAACGAGAAGAGAGGCGCAATTCTGGCTATCGGTGCGTCTAATATGCATTCTGAATTTGAGTTTTACTTCGCAAATATCTCGTGTGGTTTTTCAAATTGAAAGTATTTATATTCAATGATTTATCTACTTTTATGAAATTCAGAGAGTCTTATTGGTGTGGATGTTGGAAATACTTCCACACGTATATCTCGTTTCGCCAACTATCTCCGGAATACGTTTCCGTCATCGGATATTGAAGTCATGGAAATGGCAGCCAAGGCTGTTGGTAAACTGGCTCTGGTGTCAGGAACCTATAGTACTGAGTACATTGATGTTGAGGTCAAACGGGCTTTCGAATGGCTGAGTGGGGATCGTCATGAAGGAAAACGACTTGCGGCGGTGCGTACCGACAAAATCAATTGATGAGATTCGGTTCAGAGTTTGTGCTAATTTAGTTTGTTTTACTTATCCAGGTTCTGGTTCTACGGGAACTCGCCCTTGCCACGCCAACTTTCTTCTTTCAACAAGTTCAACAATTCTTTGAAGTCATATTCAATGCAGTTCGTGATCCGAAGCCTCATATTCGAGAAGGAGCTGTGAATGCCCTGCGACAAGCTCTGATTGTAACTGCTCAAAGAGAAAATATTATGACTCAAACACATTGGTACAAACAGTCTTATGACGAAGCCAAAGTGGCCTTCAACGAGTACAATGTCCGAGAAAAGGGTGTAACACGAGAAGACCGAATTCATGGAAGTCTCCTTGTTTTGAATGAACTTCTTCGAATCAGTAACAATGAGTGGGAACGGACGTTCATTGATCTGAATCTGGAGAACTTGGCTGGGAAGAGAGACACTAAGGAGTCATTCTTTAAGATTAAGCGTTCCCAGGCTGCAAACTTTCCTAAATTGAATCAGCTTCAAACGAGTGTCGCAGTAACTTCTGAATCTACGGCCTGTAAACGTCTTCTGATGGACAACTATAATGAAATTTGCAAGCTTGTCCTGGACTGTCGAGGATATAAAAACATATATGTTCAAAACACCCTATTGGTGATTTTACCCAGATTGGCGGCTTTCAATGTTCAAGGATTTTGTCACCAACAAGGGTAAGTTGGACGACTACGTAAACCCTGTTGACTTTTGCAGACACTGCACTAACCGACGAATTTGACCTTGAAATAATTAATTTCCTGATTTTTTATAGCGCTTCGTTCTTGCAACACACAATGGCGTTCCTCATATCCAGTTTGAGATCAAAAGACAAGTCGGAAGCTTTTGTTACGATCGGATTAATTGCATTGGCAGTGAAAGGAAATATTAAGCCATATTTGGTTAAGATCATGGAAGTTGCAAGGGCTGCTTTACCGGCTAAGGTACTTTATTTACTTTATAACTAGTATCCGCTGTCCACCCATCGTATGCTGTATTAATTTTGAATGTTTCTTTCAGGATGCGAAGCGGGTTGCAGCCAAGTTTGAGCCGTCTGTGTTCACGTGCATCACACTTTTGACTCAGGCAACAGGAACTCAAATCAAGACCCAGCTAAGTGATATGTTAGAACAGATGCTGGCCACTGGACTCAGTCCGAGTTTGACGACTGCCTTACGAGAAATCCAGATTCAAATTCCCAATTTGAAGAAGGACATCAATGATGGTTTGCTGAAGATCCTCTCCCAAATTCTGATGAATCAACCGTGGAGACATCCTGGCATGCCCAAGCCCATGGCAATTATCCTGAGTCATGATTTCGATAACAGCGCTGTGGTACTCGCTCTAGAAACACTTGCCAAGTTTGATGTTGACGGTAAGCGAAACAGTAAAATTGAAACTGAAACCTCAGAAAAAAGTTTAAAGGATTGGATTTGGAAGTTTGAATTTTATAATTCCAGGAAGCAGTTTGATACAATTTGTGAAGCATTGTGCTGATCATTTCCTTATTTCGGATGTGAAAGACATTCGACTGGAGGCGGTCAGAACGTGTTGCACGTTGCTGAAACAAGCTATTGTGGTACGCAAGTTTAAAACAACCTACTTTTTTGAACAAATGGTAGTACTATATCCTAACCTGATTCACAGGGTTTGGAAGGAAGATACAGTAATACTGTAACGCTAACTGTTGCTGATGTTCTGAACAAATTGCTAGTCGTTGGGATAACGGACTCTGGTAAACACGTGAATCAATTGAACTTGATAATTTTTGAATTTCTAACCATGTTGCTCTAATATGTTTGATATATTTCCTTTGTCAGATCCCGAAGTTCGATTTTCCGTACTTGAAAACTTGGATGAAATCTTTGACTCACATTTGGCTCAACCGGAAAACCTGTCAGCACTCTTTATGTCTCTTCAAGACGAAGTGTTCGAAATTCGAGAGATTTCTCTCTGCACGATCGGACGGTTGAGTGTCATAAATCCTGCATATGTGCTTCCTGGTTTGAGAAAACTTCTAATCCAGGTCTGTGACCTCATTCAATCCCTAATGACTTTGATTAAGTACTTAGTGATTTTGTTGTATAAAATGTGTAGTTAATTACGTTCGAATTATTTTTTAAAATGTAAGATTTTGACGGAGCTTGAATACAGCGGCATGGGACGAAACAAGGAACAGTCGGCTCGTATGCTGGGACACCTTGTTGCTACTTGTCCGAAACTAATTCGATCATACAGAGAGCCTATTCTGAATGCGTTGATTCCCAAGCTGAAGGATCCGGATCCAAATCCCGGTGTCGTCGTGAATATTCTCGTAACTTTGGGAGATTTGGCTCAAGTATGCGAATATTCACATTTAGCAACTCTTGAATCAAATGCAAAATTGTGCTAATACAGCTTCTTGTTAGGTTTCGGGACCTGAGATGACTGGCAGTGTACCTGAGCTATTGACAATTCTACTGGAGATGTTGAATGATTCTGCAGCACCTGCTCAACGTGGTTTTGCACTTTGGACACTTGGACAATTAGTGGAAAATACCGGATGCGTAATTACGCCTTACCAAAAGTTTCCAACCCTGTTGGACACGCTTCTCGGGTTTTTGAAGGCTGAGCAGCAACAATTTGCAAGGTAATGGCGTTCATCTCGCCTGCCTAATTACTAATACCGAAGTTATATTTGTAATTATATATTATATATAGACGTGGAACTATTCGAGTATTGGGTCTACTTGGAGCTTTGGATCCGTACAAGCACAAAATGCATTTGGGTCAAATTGACGTGGAGGGAAATGCAACCGTCTTAATTTCAATGACAGATCCCAAATACGAAGTGGAAGCAGTTCAAGGTTTGTATTGTAAATTCAAGTTCAGCGTTTAGTCTTTCTTAAGTCATTCGAATATCAGGAAATAATTTGTCTGTATAATTTTAGAAATGACAACAAGCGAGATGTTAATTCATATGTCAAGTGCAACATTGGATGAATTCTACCCTGCAATTGCAATTGCCACACTCATGAGAATTATAAGAGACAACACGCTGGCGCATCATCATCCATCGGTGGTTCAAGCTGTGACATTTGTGTTCAAATCCTTGAACATTTCCTGTGTCCAGTACATTCCACAAGTCATTCCCTGTCTCATTCAAGTCATTCGAACTACTGAAATGGTCTACAAGGACTTTCTATTTCAACAATTGGGTATGCTGATCGCCATTGTAAAACAGCATATTCGAAACTATTTGGTGGATATATTCACGCTGATCAAGGTATTTCCGGTTTCCATTCACAAATCAAAGATTTGATTTCTGTACCTAACTTTAGTACTTTTCTATTTATAGGAATTTTGGATGATCAATCCATCGCTCCAAGTGACTATCATTTTGGTGGTTGAACAAGTGGCTTTAGCTCTCGGATCCGAATTTAAAATTTACTTGGCACAACTCATTCCACAAATTCTGAAGGTTTTGGTACATGACACGAGTCGCGATCGTGTAGTCACTGCAAATGTAAGCTTTGAACTTGTGAAACTCAAACAGCTGTCTGCTGTCTACAAATATATAGCATGTGTGTGACTAATTGTAGAACAATGATTTCTCTAGCTTCTGAATGCTCTTCAAAAGTTCGGTACGAACTTGGACGAATTTCTACATCTTCTGTTGCCACCAATAGTGAAGTTGTTGGATTCGGCAGAAGTTCCGATTAATGTCAAGAAGATTGCTTTGGAGACTTTAGAGCAGTTGAGTTCTGCTCTCAATTTCTCTGACTTTTCTTCAAGGTAAGATACTTAGGCTGTTTGACCATGAGTTTCTGAAAAATTGCAAATTGAACTATTGATCATCTCTTTGTTTCAGAATTTTACACACATTGGTTAGAACTCTGGATACTTTTCCAGAGCTTCGAGAACCGGCGATGGATACTCTGTCTAGTCTTGTTCAGCACTTTGGTACAAGGTTCCAGGTCTTTATTCCAATGATTCACCGAATTCTGAAGAAACATAATATCAAGCACGCTAGGTACGAGACACTCATTCTGTACAAGTCCAAGTTGGATGATCAAGAAGTCATAACAAGCAAAAGAAGTCGTGTCAGACATATGGGAATAACTCCAGCTGATTACACGAGCATCAACAAGGTGAGTGGAACGTTTGATGTTATGCTATTAAGTACATCCAAGATCAGCATCATTTTTAATTTGTTTGTTTCGATTACAGTTTCACGTTTCCACACAAAATCTTCAACGTGCATGGACTGCATCCCGCCGTGTTTCTAAGGAAGATTGGTTGGAATGGCTTCGTCGTTTGTCCATTGAATTCCTCAAAGAGTCACCCTCTCCGTCACTTCGTGCCTGTCATAATCTGGCCCAAACCTATGCTCAGCTTCCCAGGGATTTATTTAATGCTGCTTTCGTCTCATGCTGGACAGAATTGCAAGAGGAACAACAAAACGAGCTACTTGTTAGCTTGAAACAAGCTTTGATGGTTGAAGACTTGCCAGAATTGACTCAAACCTTGCTAAACCTCGCTGAGTTTATGGAACATTGTGAAAAGGGACCACTTCCGTTAGAACCTGAATTTCTTGGGGAAAGAGCCATGACCTGTTGTGCATATGCAAAGGCTTTGCATTACAAAGAAGAGCAGTTTCATAAGAGTCCTAGTTCTGAAGTTCTGGAAAGCCTGATTAGCATCAATAATAAACTTCAGAATAAGGAAGCTGCTGCAGGTTAGAATTTTACTTCTACATGATTTAACTCAAAATGTAATAAGTTTCATTTTAGACGTTGTGTTTTTAAAATAATTGATAGGATTGTTGGAATATGCAATGGCCAACTATGGTTCAGACATCAAAGTTCAGGAGCAGTGGTACGAAAGGCTGCATGATTGGGAGAAGGCACTTGAGTCATACAAAACAAAGCAGGCTGCTAGTCCAGACGACATTGAGCTAACAATTGGTCAAATGAGATGCTTGGAAGCCCTTGCGGATTGGGGAAGTTTGGAAGATTTGGCCAAATCCCAATGGAACAGAGCTACGGATAAAGACAAGAACAAAATGGCATCAATGGCCGCAGCTGCCACTTGGGGACTTAACAAATGGGACCAAGTTGAGAAATACGCACAGTTCATTCCAAGGGACACGCAGGATGGAACCTTCTACCGATCCTTGATCTGTATTCATAAAGGAAACTACACACAAGCTGAAGCGGTAATTATTTCAAAAGATCTGATTCAAGTATTCACGGAATGTATACTTTTCTTACTTTTGGACTTTTTATTCTAGCTTATTGACTCAGCTCGGGATATTTTGGATACGGAATTGACAGCAATGTCCAGTGAAAGCTACCAACGGGCCTACAATTCAATGGTGAGTTGGTATCTGGTGTTTTTAAAACCATGGAATTCTCCTGTATTTAAATATTAAATATTATTTAGGTCACGGTGCAAATGCTCGCAGAATTGGAAGAAGTGATTCAATACAAGATCATAGCTGAAAGACGAGATGGAATCAAGCAAATGTGGTGGGAACGCCTCAAGGGTTGCCAGCGTGTTGTTGAAGATTGGCAAAAAATCCTGCAAGTGAGATCCATCGTTGTGCCAATTCATGAGGATATCAACACACAACTCAAGTTTGCAAGCTTATGTCGGAAGAATGGCCGTTTGGTAAAAATAGAAATATATAAATTCAATGGTAGTAAATTCATGAAAGGTGCCTCTTTCTAACGTTTCGGCTTTATTTCTGAATTAGAAATTATCACACAAGATTCTATCTGCTCTCATGACGTCTGGGGAGAACGCTAAAGTCACCTACGGATTTACTAAACATTTATGGGCAAACGGTGAACGGGACAATGCATTTAGACATTTGTCCAACTTTGTGAACCAAACACTTCAACGCGAACCCAATGAAGAGACTCTGAAATTACTCGCTCGATGCTACTTGAGATTGGGTGAATGGCAGGAAAGTTTGGAAGGTTTGAAGGAAGATACGATTCAGCTGGTTCTCAAGTAAGTTTGAACTCCTAAAAAGAATTTCCAGAGTCAAATTATATGTACACCTTATTTCAATTTTCATTTATTTCATTAGGTACTACAATCAGGCTACAGAATATGACCAGAACTGGTATAAAGCCTGGCATGCCTGGGCATACATGAATTTTGAAGCTGTTTTGTTCAGTAAAAACGCAGATACGGGTCCTCCAAAACCAGGAGTGGTAATTAGTTTAATATAATAATATCAGTATAATCGAAACTAAGCAAAGTTTTATGCATGCATAGCATATGTGTATGAATTTGTTATCTAGGTTCCCGCTTACATCAATCAATACACGGTTCCAGCTGTGAGAGGCTTTGTCCGATCGATTAGTCTCAGTTCAACACACGGATCAAGTCTTCAGGATACATTGCGTTTGCTAACGCTCTGGTTTGATTTTGGACATTATCATGAAGTTTACGACAGTCTAGTGGAAGGAATTCGGTCAATTCACGTTGACAACTGGCTCCAGGTAATTTTCATTGCAGTTGCAGAGTTACATTTTCTTAGGCTCATCTATTTCAAATAATATGCTTTGATTTTTAAACCAGGTGATTCCACAACTAATCGCAAGGATTGACACGCCACGTCACCTCGTCTGCAAACTGATTACACATCTTCTTATTGATATTGGAAAGTGTCATCCTCAAGCTCTAATTTATCCTTTGACCGTGGCCTCCAAGTCATCTTCTCCAGCTCGTCATACCGCTGCCAATAAAATCCTGAGCAACATGTGCGAGCATTCCAAGAACCTAGTCACACAGGCCATTCTTGTGAGTGATGAGCTAATTCGGGTTGCCATCCTCTGGCATGAAATGTGGCATGAAGGTTTGGAAGAAGCAAGCCGCCTTTACTTTGGTGAACGAAATGTGGCTGGAATGCTTCTCGTTCTGGAACCGCTTCATGCTATGCTTGAGAGAGGACCTCAAACGAATAAAGAAACTAGCTTCAATCAGGTAATTCAAAGAAAATTTGGGTCTATTGTGAAGTTTAAAATCACTTCATTTCTTTTAATAACTCGTAGGCTTATGGACGTGATCTTACTGAGGCCCAGGAGTGGTGTAAGCGCTACAAAATCTCATCAAATGTTCGAGATTTG
>JAQFYU010002850.1:0-11026 GCA_034694905.1 Ceratophysella granulata
TTTATGTTTTATAAGCACCATACCACGATTCTATGATCGTAGGTATGCATATACATATTTAGCATCTGAACTGAACTACATATTTCCCGAGACACATGACGCTTCCCCTTAAATCATGTTTTCACTGTATTTTCTTCTATGTATGTATGTATCACGGCTAAGCTCAAGCTCACAGCGGCTAACTTGCTCTCTTTTTAAGAAGTATCAAGCTAACAACATACATATAAACAGACTTGCTTAGAATTTCTGATGCCCCCCTCGTTTTGCCGTGCCGTTTGACCTAATCATCAAGAAACAGGGCTGGTGGTGACGTTGGAATTGTTTTGTTATTTTTTCATCCGAAAAACATGCGGATGTTGTCTCTGTATCATGTTTAACTTTTGGATGCCTCTCAGTTTAGATTTGCGAAGCAAGATGAAAATCCGACTGTAGAGATAACAATGCACGCTCCGCCACACAAAGCAGCTGCTTTGTGAATAACCTGATTCATTCCATCTGTCTCAAGTCTCAATCTCAATGCCGAGTTCTTATTTCTTTATTGCTAAGTGGAAGACAGGCTACAAAGAATATCAGATGCCAAAAACGTACTTTACGTTTGCGAATGATATTCCAAGAACGAAGTTTATGCTATCAATGGACATTACTTTCTTTGAGGACTATGGGACTATCATTTGCAGCATATAATAGACAGAGAATCGCCTTGAGCCCTTAGTCAGATCATATGCATTCCAAATACGGCAATATTTTTGTTTCGTCGAAAAAATTGTTTATTCATCATTATACCTTACACAGGTTTACGAAACAATGGGATTCCCATTCTGATTGGTTAATTAATTTTATTTCGGTCGATTTTTTTATATAAGTTGCTATATGCTCTACGAGTTGCGCTGCCAGTTTATATTTATTCTCAATTCGGAAACTTGGCATCAACGGTATTTAAACTTAAGTATTGCCCAAAAATAATTAAAAATTGGAATCTATATTTCAAACTCCTAGCATATTAGAAAGAATTAAGTTCGAAGCCATACTTTGTATGGTCCAATCTGGTCTAATAGTACAAACTTTCGCTTCTGGTTTTCGTATGTTCATAAGACGTTAACCATTTTGTCTGCTTGAGTAGAACCGAATCAGTAGTCTCCGTCAATGGCATGACTGGCGTGTCATCGTCCGGAAAAAGGAAATAAAGGATGGACTGTCTGGAAGTTCTTTTTCGTTTCTCATTCTCTGGGATTAAAACTCGGTGAAACTGTTAATTAAATGATTGATATTGATATTCTAAATAAATTTAGGGATGTATTGTTAAGTTAATATAGGTTTACGTACTGTGGCTGGAAAACGACCGCCGGAAAAGATTTGAAGCATGTCACCAGTGTTCATGAGAATTGCGCCGTCAATGGGCTCTGCGTGTACCCAGGTATCCTTAGATTTTACCTGGAAATAATAATGAGTCATATTTAAAAGTTCAATTGAATTAGTCAAATTTTTTTAACAGCCTTTGTACTTCCAATCCGCCAACTGAATCTTGAAACAACAGTGTGAAAAGTCCCCAATCGGCGTGTTCCGAACAACGAACGGTCCGTGCTTGAACATTATCCGGAACAACTGGATAGTAATTGCATCTGAATGAATTGAAGCTTTGAATGTTTCTGGGATTAAGGACGGACTTGCTGCAACTGCTCAATATATCTTCGTTGGGGTGTCCCAGTGATATTGCAATAATTTTCATAAGTTTCATAATCAGTGGGCGGAATGCACTTTCCAAATCCAATAAAGCTGGCTGAAGGTTTGGTGCTTCAAAGTCTGGAAACTTGGGTGATGGCTCACAAGGATTTATGTCAAAACTTTCTCGTAGTTCAGTAACCTTGACTACCGCTGGATCCAACCTATAATATCCGTACAGTATAACAAGAGAAAACTTTATCAGCCATTAATCTCAGCATGCGCGTTTGAAAAAAAATCGTAGTAAAACAAAATGAATCCAAAATTCAAACATAAACATTATTACCCTTCTTGACTGATTGGAGATGAATAACCATGGTAACTTTTAATTCCTTTCGTCATGTCCTTGGAATATTTTTGCTTAACTTCAGCATCTAGTTCAAAGAAATTTTTGGCTTCTTGAAAGGCTCTGTCGATATAAACTCGTAAAACATAAGATATAATTATTATTTTGCTATCTATGTATTTATATGCTTATTTTGACAATACTACTTTCATTTTGACTTGACCCGCCCGTAGGTACCTTCTGCTTTGAAATCCCATGATTAATCAGATTTACAAATCCAATTGTTTCCAATGCTTTCCCAATTTCTTCTGCAATTGCACGGTTGTCCTCTTCCGTTGGAACTTCTTCTGAAGTCAGATGAGACAAGTCAACGATTGGTAAATGCTTCATTGTACCTGCAAGGCAATACAAATACAAAGAATATACCAAAAATATGTTTTTCTTTTTTCCTGCAATTATTTGTTTATTTATTTCTGACGAGTAATAATTCTTTTACGAACGTTTTTAAGTTCCCACTGAAAATAATGGTTGTCTCTTTTTTCAGAAGTATGTATGTATTACTCTTTTGATTTTACCTTTGCGGAGTCTAGTTGCTAGTGAATGAATGTATTTTCTTTCAATAACTTTCAGCTTTCAGTTACAGATAAAAATAATCACGCAGTGTGTTGTGTACCTACCAAATATAGCAACTCGAGAAGACTCGAATCGAGTCGAAGGGCGAAGTTCAACGTATGGACGATCGAGATTGTCGCTTAATTTTTAGCGCTGACGCAGAGTGATCATGTCTTATATGTTAAACATATGCTCAAACCTAAACTAAGTTAGTTTAGTACATTTGTATTACGTTTGTGCGTAACATTTATCAAGATCTATATATTTTAGTACTGGGATTAGGGCGTATTTATGCGTCAAATGCATCCTACCATTGCCATAAAGTCCACCCCACCCCCCGCCGGGTTTGACCATGTATCAACGAATTGGGGAGATGGTCAATGCTCAAATAACTTCAATGGTTATCCATTTAATCCAAAAGGCTGTTAAAGATAAAATCGAATCCATATGAACTTGGGTATGAATTTTACATTTGTTGTGTAAAATTGAGCATTCGTTCAAAATTAAATGCATTAATTTTAATTTTTAAGTCAAAGCATAAGTTAAATCACATTTAATTTTAATTAACTACTGTACTTGCTAACTTAGAGTATTATTCGTGTCATAGATTTACTATTTTTGATATTTCATGAAATAAAACACAGATAATGTGCTCATCCGTAATATAACGTGTAACATGTAGTGCTCTAATGAAGATGAAGATAGCCATAACAAAAACAGTATACATTTTATCTTGTGTATGTATCATCAAATCATCATCCATTCGTTTGTTTGTCGAAGTCGAATGGCTGAGGTTGAACCGCTTATTTTCAAATTTTGAATGATTTCTCTGCTCCATATAATAAGTGCGCCATTTTATAAAGGCCCTTGTCTATGCATGCATGCGGCGGCAGCAGCAGAAGAGTTGAAGAGAGAACCGAGCAAAACCTGGCAAAACCAAAATAAGTAAGAAACGCAAATCCACAAAGACACTAGGTATGCAAGACTTCATTACTCGGAGATCAGACGTCGATCATTGATCGCGGCCATTGTTGACGTCGAAAGTTCGCCTTTAAATAACTTAATTTAATTTCGATCGCTAAGTAAAGTTAAGTGTTTATTTGCACCTGCGAACTGACCTTCGACATGGATATCAACAACTTCCGGTCTCAGCGTAACCGAGAGTTCATCAAGGACTCGACCTTGTTTCCAAAGTCACCACCACCGGTTCAGGTCCGGGTCCAGGATAGGAAGCTGGCCAAAAGAGGTTAGTCGAAATCGGTTGTTTCCTGATTGATTGGGTTGAGCCGAGTTATAAAGAGTTGTAAACATCAATATAATATTATCCTTAGATAATGTATTCCCCCCTTGCCCTTGCCCCCTAACGTTAACGTCCATACTTTACATGATATGTATATTTCATTTCATATCGATTTATTTCATTTCAGGAGTAGTCCGCAAACAACTTTTGAGCGACAGGTCTGAAGACCAGCGTCCGATTTCCAAAATCAACATTAAATCGTTAGAGAAAGTAAGTAATGTAATTAAATTGACATCAGTCTTGTATTATTTGGTACAATGTTTCACTACTTTTGTGTCCACGTTATACTAGCACGGCCAATATGTTATTATATCTTTCAGAATAACTTCGAGGTATTGAAAAGAAAGCTGTTTGAAACAGACCAAGTGGGTTCAAATGGTTTTGAAAGTCAAAAGAAATTCCATTTTAGTCCACGGGCCAGCTCTACTCCCAACAATACGCCGGTCACAGGAAGTCCTTTCAAGATTCAGGATTTTTCCCCAATACCAATGGTTAGTGTTTTATATTTTAGCTATTTGATTTTTCTAGTTCGAATTAATAGTAAAATTTTTTAAGACGGCAACAGAATTAGGATGTGTATCTTAGTCCTAAATTAATGCCTTCTTGTCCAAAGGTTCAAGTGCAAGGGCAGCAAAATAGTTTCGATGATTCTGATTCGTTTACTTCCGATTCGAATTCAACATCAGTTTTATTGAACGGAAGCACCGACAGTACTACTGAAATCAGCGGCGAAGGCACATATGAATTCAACAACGCTTTTATGGGACAAAGTGCACTCTACGAATCTCAATCTCAAACGATTCCAGTTCCGGATAAATTAGAGTTGACACAACCAATGAGTTTCGTGGACTATTTCAACGGTCGTGCAACTAACACAAATGTCTTAAGTTTCAGCGAAGATCAAGAAACTATGGTAAGTGATTCATACTTAACTTATCCAATTTCCTGTAAACAATAGTTAGTTTTTTTAATTTTTGCTACCCCCGTATTTGATCATCATGGACGTTATCGTCCTGGATTGGCGAGGATTTTAAGCTATTCAAATTGAATGAGTTACAGTCTGTAAGGTCCTCGGACATAATGAATCGGACTATAAACACCAATAAAAAAAAATTGAATGAGTATCATAAATCTGAGTTGTCAAGTTCCATTCAATGCAATTACAGGATGAAAACGAGCAGGATTTGGATTTTTCTGGATCTCCAATCCCGTTACAAATGTCATTCCGTGAATTAGGACTGGGCTCAACGTCCTTGAAAGGTTTGGGATATCAAGTTGGTGATTTCAGGAAAGATGTCGCACTTCGAAATTCCAAGAGTACAACAAAATCTCCGAGTATGTTGAATAATTTGAAATTGATACCCAGCGTTGTGTTGCAGTTTCAAACATCATTTTGATAATTTAAAAATTCATAAATTCTTTTCCAAAGATCGTCTGGCAGCTCTGAACCTGGAGAAGCAATGGCTATCACCAAATGGCCAAGGTACATCCTACTTTCTATGTTTTGTATACCTTTTATGGCTCAAAATTAAACCCTCCCTGGAGTAGTCTGCAATGGGCCCGCTTGAGGCCTCAGCAGCGACTAACAACTTCCTCCTAAACATACATTGGCTCATAATTTATGAGCCAATCCTGGCGATGCGTCGTGCCTACTAAGGATTAATAGGAAGATGTTCTAATCGTTTCGCAACTAGTAACTGTCCATTTATTTGCTAGATATTCTGGAAGGGAAGTATATTCGTCGTCGCTCGAGTATTGATGAATTTTGTGGCTATCTGGAAAATCTTCGAATGAATTCCTTCTGAACAAGATGAATCCCGCTAGTGCTTCTTCTCTGTGTATATTACAATGGTAATAATAACAACGCTTTACAGCTAACTTTACTATCTATAATAATAAGCCTGTCTAAGTCACTACCATTTAGCGATTTTTACGTTAAAGAAATAATATATTTACTAATTTCTGCACAAATGAACAATGAACATGTCAATATACTCAGAGATTCGCAAATCGCAACTCCCATACTTATAAACAAGATCTCAATTGTTGGAATCAATAATCTCTAATCTCTTCCTATACCTATTATATTGAGTTAGTAAATAATTAACTCAGTCGTACTTGTATATCCTATGCACTATGATTTACTATGTGCAAGCAAAGTAGTATAAGTAATTTTAAACCGATACTCAATCAATATTTATCGCAAATAGTGGGTATTTCATACCTAGTACTAGTTACTGTTGATAGTTTAGATAATACAAGCAATTTTTCAAATCCCGTTGTGTTGTTCGGTGTTCATCAATTCGAAGCCGAATCCCGAATCCTTCCAAAAGGAGCATATTTAATTTAAACACTAAGCCTCTTCAACATTTAAATCAAAACGTTCAAATACGAATACTGAGATTACAGAGAAGCAATTCCTCTAAGTCAGTCTTTCAACATCAGCGTGTAACAAGTTTCATTCGCCGGTGCGTGTAGCACTCATGCAGGATCCTACAGATCGATATTTCCTGGAAGTGATCTTGCTCGGAGAGAATTTTTCTGGATAGAGAATGGGAAGTGCTATGCCTCCGTATTTCTTAGTGCTACATACAGATCTTTTATACTCGAATGTGCTCTCCCCTTTTGACGGATTTGGAATCTGTATTTACTAGTTAAGCTTGTTTGAACTCAGTTTTTCTGTAATCATAGCTCAAGTTGTTGTAAAGAAGCTCGACACTATTTTAGCCTCATTCCTGTAAAACTAAACTCCCTGTAACATAAGCCACTCCCAATGTACAAAATCCGTATTGGATTCAAAGAAACATTCATCTCGTTGTACTAAACTGAAGAAGGGCTGTGCCCGAGTTCATGAGAGTAACCAACAAGTGCCAAGGTCAATTGTGTGGGTAGACGATACATACATATTACTCGTACCACCAAGTTTTTAGTGATGTAAAAAATCAAGCTACATATATCCATATCCATTTCACTAGCCACTTCCACTCCACTGTATCCTTCCCACACTTCAGCTATTGTATATGGTTATTGTAAAAACTGAACCAGAGGATGTAGAATGCAGATGTATTTCCATTTGCATTAATATAACCCGGTCCCAAACTATCTAGTAGGTAACTTTGATATAGAACGAGTTGTTTCGGCTACTTAAATATACATCAAGATTTATGAGGGCTTGAGTGAAAGGACCTTGAGTTCATGATTGTATTCGAATTAAAGTGTGAAGAGGCTGCTGGCTTAACCAGCTAAGTTCTGTTGTGTGGCATTTACTATTAGTAACAGTGACTCCGATTCTAATAACTCTGATCTGTGGAACACATGGCAAACAGTATCTGGTCGATTTGAATTTAAATAACTAAACTTAAAAAAACAGCCAATAAGTAATCCACGTCCCATGACTCGCTTGCAAAACACTGACAGAACCTCACGAGCGATAGAAGCTAGATTATATAAAGTGACTGGATTACACTAATTGCTGGTTTGACAGAAAGGATATCTCTGATAGCATTTGCTTGAATCTTGAATCAAAGCCATCTGCAATCCCTACTCAGCTATCAATTGTTCCAATTGCTTCATGAAGAGTGTTTCTTCTGAAGTAGTTTCAACTTTCAACTGGGCATAATCATGGCAATGGGAGGGCTCGCTACTGTTTCAAGAATTACATTGCGTCGTGTTGTTTCAGCTCCTTCTGCGACTTGTAAGTTTGAATATGTACTAAAAAGCTTCTATTAATGACTGAATTTATCTACATATTTTTGATACAATAATCCAGCAGTATCAGTTCTCTTGTCACAGTCTTCATACGCTTTCTCTCAGCTTAACCGAAACCGATATTTTTTCTTGACAGATGGGCGACGAGGCCTAGCAACAGCTTCCAACCTTTTTCCAGGAGAACCATCAGGACCAACAATTAAAACTAGTGTACCTGGACCGAAGTCACTCGACTTATTGAAGCAGCTTGACAGCCTTCAGGTATTTTGGTACAATACAATGATTTTTTTTTAAATTTCGACCGGTTGAAGCGGTAGATAAATATTGATTTAGCATATTCGACCATAATGAATTGGGTTTAGTTGAATTCGGGTTCTTAAATCAAAGGGAAGTATTCCAGTGACATGATTTTTCCTATTTACAGCACGCGGGTGGTGTTCAGTTATTTGCGGACTACGATCGTTCATTGGGAAACTATTTGGTCGACGTTGACGGGAATGTATTTTTAGACATTTACTCACAGATCTCTTCCATCCCATTAGGATACAATCATCCAGAACTTCTTAAGTTGTTTGAAGATCCTCATCATGTGGTAGGCATTTCTATCTCCTTTCTGATCGAATGGCCTAGCCTATCGAATAATTCTAATGAACTTGGTCCAATAATCATAACATATAGAAAACCTTGATTAATCGACCTGCATTGGGAGTGTTTCCAGGAGCAAAATGGGTTGAAGAATTAAAGGCGTCAGTAATGTCGGTAATAATGCAAATACACGATAGCAATTTATAATATAGACGCTAAGTCTTGGAGGCTGGTTTTAAATTAATTCATTTGTATTGATAGATTGCTCCTCCCGGTTTGAAGCATGTTCAAACCATGGCTTGTGGTTCATGCTCCAATGAAAACGCGTACAAAGCAATTTTCATCTGGTATCAAAAGCGTGAACGAAACGGAAAGGAATTCTCAACGGAAGACTTTGGTAGCTGCATGATTAATCTCCCACCAGGCTCTCCGCAGCTTTCTATTCTATCTTTTCATGGTTCGATTTATACATATGATGACATTATACTATAAATTCTACGTTTCTTAAATTCTACAATCATGTACTTACAATATTTACTAACACAGGTGCTTTCCATGGAAGGACATTAGGAGCCCTCAGTACGACGCATTCAAAAGCAATTCATAAATTGGATGTACCAGCGTTCAATTGGCCAATTGCACGTTTCCCGATGTACAAATATCCTCTGGAAGACAACGTTGCGGAAAATAGGAAGGAAGATCAAAGATGCTTGGAAGAAGTGGAGCATCTTATTGAGGAGGGTAAAAGGAAGGGACGACCTGTGGCTGGAATGATTAGCGAGCCTATTCAAGCTGAAGGCGGGGATCATCATGGTTCTCCTGAATTCTTCCAAGGACTTCAGAAGTTGGGAAAGCAGGTAAAAAAATTGGAGCTTATTTTGAGCTAGCGCGATCCAATCTCATGGGATCGAAGTTAAAGGTCAAGATTAACAATTTGTTTTTCACTTTCCCATGTAGAAAGGGGTGGCGCTGATTATTGATGAGGTCCAGACGGGTGGAGGGCCAACGGGCAAGATGTGGTGTCATGAATACTTTAATCTTCCTTCAGCTCCAGATATAGTTACATTTAGTAAAAAGTTGCAGACAGGAGGATTCTATCATACGCCTGAATTTAAGTAAGTGGATTAGAAATCGAAAGTCAATTTGATTAGTTTGTAAAAAATAGTAGACATTGTAAGCATAAGTTGTACTGTACCTCAGTTATAATGCTTAATTCTTACTTCTGTGTTTGGCAGGCCTGATCACTCGTATCGAATTTTCAACACGTGGATGGGAGAACCCAGTAAGGTTCAGGTCTTGAAGAAAATTATCGACGTGATTAGGCGAGATAACCTTCTCGAAAATGTTCGAGTTACTGGAGACGTACTTCTCAGTGGTTTGAAGGCTTTTGAAGTGAGTTTATATCCGAGTTTTATTACTTTCAGATTAATTTTTTGATTTGATCAAAAGCAATGGCATGAAATCATATTTTATTGATGCAGAAAAAATATCCAAATCATCTGAATTCCGCACGTGGAAGAGGAACCTTCTGCGCTATCGATACTGCTGACTCTGCGTTGAGAGACAAGATAATTTCGAAATTAAAGGCTAAGGGTAAGTTAAATGCATACTAATCAATGCAATATGCAATTGTACATAAATATATCTCGATCTCGTTTAATTGCTTTTTAGTGAGTAGTGGCTTTGCAAAACAGATAAACTAATTTTTCCCATTTAATGTGAACGCAGGAATCCAGGCTGGCGGCTGTGGTGATAAAGCAATTCGGTTTCGCCCAACTTTAGTATTTCAACCTCACCACGCCAATATTTTCTTGGATACATTCGGAGCTGTATTGAAGGAGTTGTAAAAAACATAAACCACTTTAAGAAGTTCTGGCTCATCAATATCATAGCTCCACTAGAAGTAAAATTCATAGAGGTAAAATTATCTAAGTACCTCTATGTTATTCACCATGAAATACATAATACATGATGCCATTTTCGAACTAGAAATTACAGAATAACTAAAACTGCATAAAATATTCCACCTGTCTTCCCAAGAAATTGTGATCGAGAAGTTGAAGTTCAAGAAACAGAAGCATTAGGACTTTCTGAAGCCATTTTGTATTCTTGATATTTAATTCAAAATCATTAAGCTTGAATCAGAAACAGAACTTTCAATTTACATCACTGGTGCTTCCATGTTTTTCTTAACTGACAAAAGTGTTTACTTATTATATCGAATAAAAAGAAATACGCATATTTTGCATATATCATCAACATTATGTATTGTATATCGCACAAGGTTCCCAGAAAGTGCAATACTCTTTACTTCCATTTCCATTCGACCATAGACCATCCCAAAGATTATTGTGAGGAAATATTTTCCAATTATTCAAGGTGTCAAAAAGGCGCAAGTGTGCTCTGTGAAGGATTCGTATTCCTTATTATGTGAACTGTGAACTCTTGTGTACCATATTGTTGTTGTATTGTTGTGTAGCTTTTACTTTAAATAGAATACCAAATAAATACATTGTAATATGTACCCTAAATTAGTACCGCTACCACTGAAGCTATTGTCCAGTTATAAATAAAATATGATATGATTCTGATTCGTAATAAATATTTATGTTAAAAATTCACAACGTAGATATGCATCAATTTAAGTATTCTGAGATTTGAATTACTTGCTAGATCAATTCAACATAATTAATATTATTAATAATATTAATCCACTTTAATAATCACGAGAATACGTATATCCCAAACTCCCTCTCTCCCTCTATCTGTCACACAACAACTTTTGTCAACAGCACTACCGGTGGCCAATGCCCTGG
>JAQFYU010002851.1:0-11026 GCA_034694905.1 Ceratophysella granulata
ATGACCTCTTGACCCCTAAGTGACCCTAAAACCGAAAATTTCCACTTTTTGACCAAATTGAAAAATGGAAAGGATGTCAACTTGAACTCAACTCAAATGTCAATTATGAAGTTTGATTGACCCCGTGAGCTCTAGCTGACCCTAAAACAGAAGAAGTGACCGAAAATCGGTAATTTCGCCCAGTAGTTGGACATGATAAAAAAATTATTTTTGAAGTCTGACGTGTGCGTGTGCGTGTAGAATAGGCAACCAACATTTGACTTTATAAACAGAATTATGGTTAAGTAATTGCATAAATGGGTTGACCCGGTGACTCCAAAGTGACCCGGAAACTGAAAATTGACCAAAATTCGGTAACTTGAGAGTTAGAAAGGATAAAATGTGAGTGCAATTCAAAGATATAGGTATTGTGTAGTTTGGTTAACCGTGACCTCAAATTGACCTGAAAACTGACATTTGCTCAAACTAAAAATTACATGAGAGCCTGAGGCAGGTAAGGAATTAGATTTTAGAAACCGAAGTTACGGGTTGAGTGATAAGCAGGAAGTTATAGAACGGGTTTGAGTTAAAAGCCTGAGAACAATATTAAGAATTGCAAAAGAGCCTAAGTCAAAACTTGATGCAACGGGTTTAACTTTTCTAAAAATGAGAAAAGTGTTTAAACGGGTTGGAATTTTAAACAAAGAATGTACAATTTTTAAAATTAAGGAAATACTAAGAAGCCATCGTTATGGAACGGGTTTGAGTTGCAAATAGAGATGTAAAATGGTAAATCGTTAAACCCGTTTGATTCTAAAACCGAAACTCACGGGTTGAAAAATGCGAAAAAGATTCACGGTTTGTGATTAAATACAAGAAGTTGGAGAATGCCACGGGTTAAGAAACAGAAACGGAGACAATGCATAGAGGAAAATGTTTTGAAGTTGAAGAAGGCAAAGAAAAGTTTGGGGTTGATCGAAAATAAAATTGAGAAATAGGTATGTTTTGTGAAATACGTTTGGACTCAAATAAAAAATATAAAAATAATAACGGGTTAAATTGCAGGACAATTATTAGTAGGACAGCGAACGTGGGACGGGTTGGAGTTGAGAACAAGTAAGGATGTTGCGTATGCTTAATGTTTAATGAAATGTTTGCCCGAATTATATGTTAAACGAGAGCCTCAGCCAAAAGGTGCTTTGACGGGTTGAACTTGGAAAGGAAGTGAGGTAAAGGTTTGAACGGGTTGGGGCTGGGATTAGAAACAAATATTGTACAATTTAACAGGGCAAGTAGGTCAGGACAGGAAAGCAGGAAATGCGGAACCGAAACTAGAAAACTTATGTTCGAAGGCCGTAAGTTGCAATTTGATTGGAGTTGAAACCAAGAAATGTGAAAGTGAAACGGGTTAGAAATTGATATTGGAACTTGATTCAAGATTAATCAAGGGAATGCGAGGTTGTATTGTAGTTGTGGAAGTGGTAGTGGTATTTATATGTAATACCACAGATGGATAGCTTAATAGACCCCCGTCCGTAGGACGGGCTTTCAGCTAGTGAATTTATAAAAAGGGAACAAATATCATTGTCACCCTGTATGTGATGGTTGCGGTTGAGTATTTGGGGTTGGGATATCACTCTGCTTTCACCTATGTACATAGTGCATTTAACTCCTGCTACCAAAAATAGCAGCCTACCACAACATCTGATGGCCAAATGCGTCGAATTGAATTCAGGACATTTATTTTTAGACATTCCGCGAAGTTGAGCTGATTGTGTCACTGCATATAGCTAATGGCTACGGTTCATAGGGTGGGCAGAAGCATTTCGACAGCAGCACCATGAATCAAAACCCGTGTCCTTTAAATGTCTCACTATATTGTTAAATTGTGATTGCTGCGGGACTATTCTTCCATTCCAGTGTAATTGTAAATTCTCAATTTTTAACAAATATAAAAAACATGCTTTTAAATCATTTTCAAATTTTGAAATCTTCTATTGGCCATACTTACGATAGAATTTAAATTTGGTTTAGTCTCTGCGACTCAAGCTGGAGCATTTTTCAAAAGTGAAGGCAATTATCACACCCACCCGATACAACTACATAAGTTAATAGGTTTTTTTGTTATCTATTTCAATACAGAACCATTTATCAAGGCCTTTTTGTCACCTACTAAATTCAAACTCTAGAAAAACCTCATCATGCTCTAACCTTGGAACAGTCAAAATTCTTCTCTATTCCGCTGCACGGATTTTACCAATTCGCTGTTCCTCACTATGTAAGTTGAGTATGATGACAATCCGAAATACAAATAGGAGAGAATACAAATATTTATTCTCCACATCTATTTAGTCGGGCTTTCACCACAGATTCCGGTCATCCGAGTGCATTGCTGCTTTAGATAGCAGAATCCAAAATGCGATGCATAGAGGCAGGGCTGAGCCCTGAGCCAGGCTAAAAAGCAGGAAGAAGGAAATTGGATATGACGATAGGATCTCTGGAGGCACACGACTAACACGACTATGTATTATCGGTGCGTGTTTGGGAACGATCAAGTAAGTTTGAGTGGATAGCAGAATGTGCGGCATGATAAGCCGCTCCTGTCCACCTGTTGACTAGCCCACTACCAATCTTCCCTCAAATCCAGAGAGGCATCAAAAGACTTTCTACTACAAGAACTGCGTTTAATGCCACACCTTGTCTTCTCCTGCCCTGCCACTGCACACTCCTGTTGTTCGCGTGTAGTGCACATCAAGCCGAGATTTAGGATGTAAGTAATGTACTACGTAACACCAACCACTCCGTTCTGGATCGAAAACCAGCAGCATCTCTTTTTATGGACCTACTTCGAACTGGAACGACTGCTTTCACTTCTGGAGTCGAGGGAAGGACCCAACTACTCCAACGCTACTTCCTGTCCTACCGGAAGATAAGGAAATAAGCAGATTGAGTTAAATGTAACCTTGGCAGGTTCTAACGTCTTACCACAGTCTGGAACTGATTCTACGTAAACTGGAATGAATAAAGTGTGTTTAGAGTTGACATTATTGTGGACTTTTCCACAGAAAAGTTTGCCAATCACTAGGGACCAATTCCTTAGGCAAACATATTTTAAGGAGCTCGTTGTGAATTTTAAAACTTGATATCTCAAGGATTCGCATATATCAGGTTTCTAAAACCAAAAACCAAATCTTTATACTTCATATTTTGAAATTTGGGTTCTATTTCTGTATTTGAATGGTCATGATGTAATTTTGAAGTTCTTGAATTTCTTAAACACTTTTACTGCATATTTTGAAACCTGTGAAGTTGATTTTAATTTTTAACTAGGTTTCTTTACAAAAATATATTTTCAAGTTTTTAATTTAAAATTTGATTCCGAGTTTCTAAAATTTTCTTAGCTTGACCTTAATTTGGTGCTGTTCAACACTTTTTACGTTGAACAAGCGAGCTAACTTGATTTTATGCGCGATTACTATTTTGGAAATTCAAATGCTTGATTTTGTATCAAAAATGTGTCATGTGTATATTTTGTAAAGACTTAATTTGAATTACATTTCATTGGAAATATCATTAGAAGGCGAGTGAACCTTCAAAGAATTTCATGTTCGTCAAACGATTTAAAACCATTTTCAAATTTTATAAAGCTGATTGCAAGCATTATCATAAGGGTTTACTAAATCAATGCCAAATTGTCTCATTTTCTTCTCAGTACCGCTCATTATTCTCATTACTCATTCCCAACAAAATTAATGCAAAACCGTAAAACGGTTACAAGCATCTGAAGGTAGGTTAGTGTAGCTCTGGATTCCCTGTCTATTAATCCCAATTTAACCATTTTTAAGATTTTGAGTCATTTTTCTGCTTTTTTTCGCAAATTGTCGACAAGGAATTGGTGTGGAATGCTCAAGTTCTGGAGCACGCTTCTGCTGTGTGTCAAGTCAAGAATGAGATAGCTCGTTCTTCGTATAATTCGAAAAGGAAGCTCGTATATCCTATCGCTCCTCCGATATTGTACATGAAATGCTATCATAAACCAGGCGCGCTTATAAGCAGACTCCGTTAGTCTTCATTCCTCACCGTATCACACCTTCCTGTCTGCCCAGCTTTCCAGAACCGCACGCCTCATTTTCCATCACTTTACATTCTGTGACCGCATGGTCCCATTCAGCTTCAGCCATTGGCATCGCACTGCTATGACGACGAGCCCACGCGTTTTTCATATCATCAAGATCACGTTGCAGTTCGTACCTGCTTCTATTCCTTATCTACTATATATTATATTCTGGTGCAATTTTTATAGTACTCAATCCAGTTTGGCTCGAAATTCTGCAGCCTCATTTGATATTATCCGATGACAGGGCAAATCCAGAGGGATCGGTTACCCCGATGCAAAATTCTAGTTAGAACTTCGAATCTCTTCTCAATATTAAAATAAAAAGACGGTAACATGACATGGTCAAGGTGACTCTTTCAAAATCAGAATATGTCGTTCGAGCTAGGCGTTGATGGCGACTGGCATATATCAGCATATATCAGCTCGAAAACGGGTTTTTAGGCAGAAGCATATTGTACTCATTGACTCCATGATTCAAGCCAATATGGTTCAAATGGCGAAATTTAACACCGTCTTTTATTACAATTGATAAGAGCATATTTTGTCACTAGCGGAAGCCCGTCCTACGGACTGAGGGTTTGATTTGTGTAGAATCTATATGATTAGTTAAATAGTTAATTTTGGTCACCTTTTTTACTTTCAGCTGGATTTGGGGTCACGGGGTCAATCAAACTCCATACTTATCATTTGAATTTAGTTCAAGTTTCCATTCTTTTCATTTTTTAATTCTGTCAAAAAGTCAAAGTTGTGGTCAATTTAGTCGGTTTTCGGGTCAACTTGGGGTCACTGGGTCATCCGATCCGGGTCAACTATACTTTGTTAGCTCCGCTGAGTCAGTACGGGCATTTCAAAACCTCTACTGAGCCTGTAGTACTTTCCAGTACCGAAATAAATGGTAAGAACCGGACCGACAGACGGAAACTCCAAAATATAGAGTAGATTTTTTTTAGTTTCAGTGCATACTCGTATTTACAAATTTTTGTGCACATTTTTGTTCACTTTAAACTGAAAATTTGGAAAATCTCTAAATTTGAATGAGGGTATTAGTTATTGACCACATCCATTATAGAATTCTTTAACAATTTTTGTAGCATGATTTAAATTTCGATGTGTTTTTATACAGAAAATCTGTTTTTAAGGCTGCCAGACATCATTTTCTTCCAAGCATTTAATTTTGTTAAAAGGGCGAATTTTTTCTTCAAAACTGTCTATTTTTTGCATATGTTTAACCCAAATTTGAACCTTAGTGCATACGAAATATCAATACGATTGAAAACTTGAATCGAACCTAAACTAGCTTAATCTATTCACATGTTTCGAATAGTAGCCTAACCTAACCAAAAATATTAATGTGCTTCTCTGCACATTAGGTTCATCGCATATGACAACGGTACCGTCAAAGTTAATGTATTTAGGTACGATTAAAATATGTGAAAACTAATAAAATTGTCACAAGGTCCAATATTGATACACAGCGACCGGGCCTACATACAAAACTAGACATGTAGAAAGCTGGGAGAGCAGATAGCAGATTCTAGATTCTGAGTGGAAAAGGAGCAACTGGTGACTAATACGATTTACAAAGTTTGCTGATTTCTGAGCGTGATTTTGAATTGAAATAGAAAAAATATAATGAGCCTCTGCCTGACTAGAGACTCGACGAGTGTATTTTAAGGCTCTGAAGCGGAACGAAACTCGAGCAAACGTTGATAAATTTCGGCCTTGTTGTATTTGGGATAGGATGACTGAATATCCTGAATTCGGAGCAAAGAAGGAAACGAAGCGTCTATCGATCTTCTGAGCAACAGAATAGCTCTGCTTCATCTCTTTAAATAATTTGAACCAAAGATTTCATCTTTGAGCGTTCTTCATACAGATTCCGGACTCGGTCCTAAACACCTTTCTCAGTTGTAGTTTTAAGCGAGTAATAATTATACGCAATCGATTATAATGTGGAATATAGTCAGGGAAAGTGTAAACATACATAGCCTCAGTCAGTCTCCGTTCCTGCTTTCAAACTCAACTTTTCTCCAGCGCCAGATGAGCATCCCGCTAGCCTGTCTCTTCATCAGAAAGGTTTCTCGTACATATACAATTATACATACATTCATGCATATTTCATGCCTAAACTTTCTCTGTTTCCATTTACATCTGATCAACTTTGGCTACGGCGTATGAGTAACGGGATTTGACATCAAGCATTTATTCCTTGTTTTATATTGTTCCTCAGTTTAAAAATTATAAGTGTTAATTATAATTTCTTAATTCAAATTTAAAAAATTAAATACATAAATCTTTAATGTTTCAAATATGCATAATTAGATGTGCAACTTAAACCTTGCAGATATATTGAAAAAAAATGTATTTACGTCGCATAGCGGTGTTCGTTATTTCTATTAAGCAACTTGTGACTTGCAATTAATTTCAAAATACATTAAGACTGAGCCTGATGTGGGAATATGGCGTAGCGTAAATATTCCCAGCATACATAGGAACTTAGAATATTCGTTTTTTACAATTGTTGCTCAGCAAATTAGACGAAGCAGATGCCGCATTATGCGAACAAGTGTAAGTACGTCATTGTATCCTGTATAAATACGGTAAGTGGACCTCAACTTGAATTTGCCATATTTCTACACCAGAACATTTTTAGAATCTCGAAATACGACGCATCGGAATTCCTATTTTCCAATGCCATTTTCTGAACTTTTTTTTCAATTCAATTTTATCCCACCCAACGCTAGATTTAACTGAAGAACGTGTATAACCATAAAAGTCTAAGCTTGGCCAGAAAGCCTAGCATGTCTGAGAGCCCAGACTCACCGTCCGCCTGTCCCAGTAGTTCTAAACTGGGAGCTATGTCTCCCACTTCCACTGACATAATTCGATTAAACTTTTGTTTTAGCTCCCATAGAATGCTTTCAGGATTGTCTCAAACTCCAACTACAACAAATACGAAGTAATTTCCCGTCAAACCTAATAAAGAAATAGTTATCACAATGTTCCTGCTTAATCTACCATCAGAGAATGCTTAATTTGATTGAGATAGGTACTTGCTTGAAGGTAGAATTTCAATGTGTTTGGGAAATTATGAGCTAGTCTCATACTCCCAGGCGGATATACGATGCTTTTGTTTACCTAATGATAATGACCCATTGATATTTAGCAACATTTATAACCACTGTGAGGGTTTGGTTGGTTCAATGCACCTATCCATATCCCTTGGGATTTTCCATATTGATATTTTAAGTCAAGTACACCAGTAATTTAAGAAGAAAAAACACAACTTCGTGCAGGGTGTCATGACAACCGTTGGTCGTCGCCTGATCGGGTGGCACTGAGAAACTGGGGAAAGAATCGAAACCATTGGTAGCAGTTGGACAGGACAGACCTTCGAGGAGAGAGGACGTATACACCTCAAGCCTCCCTTATCTCTTTTACTACCTGAGATACTATTAGTTGGTCTATTATATCCAGAGGATATTTTTAAAACAATAGCCATTACTTTTTATCCTTACGCTCGATCGAAATGGTTAAAAACAAACGTGTGGGTGCAACAACGACAGGCCGAAGCTCAAAACGCACGAGATTAACAGACGCTGGGAGTTCAAGTTCAATTTCGGCAAATAACAGCATGGAGGAAGAATCCATTGACGGGGCAATTGCAACACCAAATGACAATTCGGCGGTCATTTCGGCTAACGAGCAACGCTCACTCTTCAATGAAGTTCTGAACCGGGTGTCATCCATGGAACAGAAAGTTCTGGAAAGTGTGAAAGTGCTCAGTGAGCGATTGGATGCAGTGGAATGCGCAGTACAAACCAACACCGTCCAACTATCTCATCACGACAAGGAACTCGAAAGAATCAGAGTAGAGATGAGAAAGCTTAACCTTATTTTTGTCGGCATTAAAGAGGAAGCAAATGAAGCACTCTTTGAATTAATCAAGAGAGTAGTAAGTGAAGGTCTGGAATTGAATTGTGAAACGATGCCCATTGACACTGTTTTTCGGTTTGGTGTATTGCGTGATGGTGTTCCTAGGAACATCAAAGTTAAATTCGCATGTGAAACGCCTAGAAACTTGGTCTGGAACGCAAGGAATAAGTTACGAGACAGGATGCCCGGGGTATTCATCAATGAGGATCTTCCACCGATGACCCAGGAACTGAGACGTCTCCTACGTATTGAAGCTGGCAAGGCAAGATCATTGGGAAGTACTACGAAGCTTATGGGTGACAGATTGGTAATTGACAATGTGACGTATGAAATTGGGAACTCCGGCACCTTAGTCCAAATACAAAGAATAACTCGTGGCAATATTTTCACACAACAGTCTACTTCAGCAGCCTTATCCCATTCCCATCAACCAAGGATCTCTTCACAACATCCCCACTCCTCCTCTGCTCAACATTCCCGGATCCCAAATCAACAACTACTGCAGCGGTTTTCATCAACTACTGCCCAACATCAATCCGTGCCATTTCAGCCCTCGACTGGAACATCCCCTCACCCACCCCTCTCTGGAAAGTGACTGAAACATTCGTACAGTGATGATGGACCGTCGCCTTTCTTCAACAAAAGTCGGTACTTGAATATTGCTCATCTGAATGTAAGGTCCTATGCAAATAAGTTCATAGAAATAGCAAAAGTAATCGGTCAATACAATTTGAGTATTTTTTGTATGACCGAAACATGGTTGAATGAAGGAATGAGTGTAGGCATACCAGTTGATTATAATTTGCTAAGACAAGATAGAATTAGCCACGGAGGTGGGGTTGCAATTTTGTACAAAAATGACTTCAAAGTAAAGAATGTTGAGATTAGCAGGCGGGAGTGGAGAAATCCTAGCTCAGTTGAATGTGTAGTCGGCACGGTACAGTGTGACTTCAACAAGAGTTTCATTGTATGTGTAGTCTACCGAACGGGCTTGAAGGTCAATGCCACGCTTGCGTGCAAGAACGACATTTTCAATATTGAAAACATTTTTTCGCAACTTTTAAAAAGTAATATTACAGTATATTGTTTAGGTGATTTCAATTTCAATGTATTTAATGTTAATGACTCTCTAGTTAAAAAGTTTAATGATATGTTAGCAAGATTAAGTTTGAGACAGCTCATAAGCGAACCCACCAGGGAAGATAACCTCCTCGACCTCATAATTACCAATTCTCTTATAGAATGCGATACGAGTGTTCAAGAAACTTTTATCTCTGACCATCGAATGACAACCATTAATGTCCCCAAACATATGCCTAAGCCTGCCTACAGGAATATAGAATACAGAAATTGACATTGACCTTATGAATTTAAACGAAATTGTATGTGCTACAGTTTTCAGTAGTGATGTGGAAGTTAATACCTCAGTGAATGACAGTTTCGCTTCATTCATTGCAAGTACAATCTCTGTTTTTGACTGTCTGGCTCCGATACGGAAGAAGAAGGTCAAGGCAACAGATTTCCAAATTCACAGCTCAGCTGAAGTCAACCAACTCAAACATGATGCACACTTCCACTACAAGAGATGGAAGACAACAAAACTGACCTGTCACTTGAATAGTCTCACAATCATAAAAAAGCAAATCAAGAAACTTGCACGTGAAGATACGAGGAGGCAGTTTGTTCAGAGTATTGAAACCAAGGAGTTTGGGACACAATGAAGAACATGTTCAATATTCAACTCAAACCAACAGTTTCGTGCAGCTATGACGAACTCAACGTGGACGAATTAAATGAATATTATGCTAAAATTCCATTTCCCGAGGGAATTGAACCCTACGACACACTTGGCTATGCGGAAAATTCCGCCGGTAAGATACCGGTCTCCTGTGTGTAACGGATATAACTAAGTGCGAATTGAAGCAGGCCTGGAAGTCAATGAAGAAACGAAATTCGTGCTACATTGACGGTACTGGCTTGTGTAAAAAAATGGTGAACCTGCTTATGTCCTTTCCTCATTTTACTGCCAGTCTTCTGGATTTATGCAACCTTAGCTTCACAAATGGGAAAATCCCTGATCTGTTGAAGATAACTCGTATCGTTCCTATTCCGAAATGTCCGAATGCAAAATTAAACAGCCAGTTCAGACCAATTGGAATTTCGCCGTTCCTGATGATCCTGCTTGAGAAAATCTACATTCGAAGAATTACGGCATATGTGAACAAAGCATCCCTCTTAAGTGAGTTTCAATTTGGTTGTCGCCTATTCCACTCCACTGAGCACGCGATGATTGCCGTAATGGATACAATTCGTAAAGAAGTTGACAATGGCCACATATGTGCACTTGTTAGCATCGACCTACGGAATGCATTCCCATCTGTGAATCGTGAGAAATTGTTGCAGAAGGTTAGATCAAAATTCAAAATATCGGACCATTGGTTACGAAATTACTTCTGTAACCGAAAGCACTTCGTAGAAATTGCCGGAGTACGCTCGAATCTTGTTGACTCATTGATTGGTCTTGTGCAAGGATCTGTGATCGGACCGACTTTCTTCACATTTTTCATCAATGATATTGTGGACGTTGTGGATCAGACAATCGCAATGCCCCAAATGTTTGTAGATGACACTAACTTTACTTTTTCAAGTGATATGAATAGTATTGAGCTATTGGTGGACAATGTTAAAGTACAAATGCAAAATGTTACGGCGTGGGTTAAAAACAACGATTTAAGGTTAAATACGGAAAAAACGAAACTCATGTTTTTAGGTAGTAGGTATAAGCTGGAAACGTTGAATAATGTTACGATATCAATTGACGGTATAGTAATTAAGCAATCAGAAAGTGTAAAATGTTTAGGCCTAACTATAGACAGTCAAATAACTTGGACTGATCACATCAGTAAACTGGTTAAAGGATGCTATTATAGAATTCATAGCTTGTACAAAATACAACAGTATATTCCCCAAAAGTACAGGTTGTTGGTGGCAAAC
>JAQFYU010002852.1:0-11021 GCA_034694905.1 Ceratophysella granulata
AAGAAACACCAAGTGCTGATCTACATTACTGAGGTGACAGCTAGGACGCAAATCATCCTGAACAAATCGGATATGGAGAAAGCGGCCTTAAAAGTGGTGTTAATATTAATTTTTTGTTCTTAAGTCCTAATTGTGAACAATGCATCTCTAAAGATCAGTACTTTGTACTGATTCAAGGGCCAGCTAGTCGTACTCAAAATGCTAGTATTTTAATGCTTTTTGCAAAGCTGCGTTTTGCAGCACATTTTAGCAATGTTTTGGAATTTAAGTTCCTATTTTAATGCATCTCTTTTCTTGAGAGTTGACTCATCTTGTATTGAACACTTGGGTTGAAATCGCCCAGCCAACAGCCAAGTTTGCAATGCAAAATGACTGGAGATGTGAGTCAGCTTGCAAACTGGATAACATATCCAGTCATTTTGGCAAACTGGCTAATTTCCCATATTGGCTCTAATATACATATACAATAAGATATCATTTTCAGCTTTCAGCAGAAATGGCCACTTTTTCGGAATTCGCGGAACAGGAAATCTCCAAAATTCAACAACTTAGATCTCGTGTTCAAGATAAACTCACAACCAAGTTTCAAACTGAGAACGGATTCTTACTTACATGGCTCCGTTCCGTGCTCGAAAGATGAACGTGGACCAGGCGGAAGTAGTGCTTCGAAAGTCCTTAGAATGGAGTAAAGCAAATAACGTTGACGGAATTTTGGAGCGAGAAAAGGCACTAGTTGAAGAGATCAAAAGAAATATGCCATTTGCACATTTGGGAATGAAGACAGGCTGCCCTGTAATTCTTGCTTCTGCCTGGGCGCTATGACTTCGCTTCCCTTTGTGAAGAACATGGATCAGAATACTTAATGCGGTTAAATATTGTATACATGGAACTTATTCAAAAGCAAATGAAAGAAAATGCGAAAATAATCCAAAGACCTGTGCTTGCTTCCATCATATTGTTGGATGTGGCTGGATTCTCTCTGCGTCAAGTGGCAACCAGCCAACTTCGAAATGCGATGGTGGATTCCAGAAAAATCCAGGATGAAAATTATCCGGAGACCATGAAAGCTATGATTTCTATCAACGCCCCAAACGTATTTGTAGTTTTTGCCAACAACATAATCAAACCGCTTCTACCCAAAGCTACTCAGGATAAGGTTCAACTCTTTGGATCCGACAGGGTTAAGTGGACGGCAGTTCGATCGAAGAGGATTCCAATGGAATTAGTTCCCCAGGACATTGGGGTGGCACACGGCCCTGAAATGACGAGCACTGTTCCTGGAGCGACATCTGGATCGGTACAACGGGGCCGAGCTATTTTTCCGAAGGTGAGCAAAAGAATTCGAACAAACGTGGTAAAAATATAATTTGCTTGCGCAAAGTTCTATGAAGTCAAATCAGTTCTATAATCTTGTGCCAAGCTTCCAGCCGTGTAATGGTGATACACAGCGGGAATTAAATAAGCTATGTATGAATAATATATAAATAGAATATAAAATTAATTCAGACAGTCCGACGAAGTACCAACGAACTGGGAATTAAATGTTTAGAATAATTTGGTGAAAACTGAGTCACCATTGCAACGGAAAATAGCGCTCGCCTTTAAAGCAGAATTTAAAAATTTTGATGAGCCTAGAACTGTTTGGTGTGAATAACAACAGTTGCCAAATCGGGTGAAATAGAAATATGTAAGTATATGCACATTTAGGAACATAAACGAGATTTTCTGCTGGTATTGTTCAAAATCAAACTCAAGTAAGTGAATTCGATATACAATATTTTGAATTTGAATCCTTAATCTTCTCATTAGATTGTTATAATCGACGTTCTCGCTGCTCATCCAGTAAATTATTGAAGAAAGCGTAAATTTGTCTACACAGAAATTTCCTCAGCGTTACCAATTCTTGCAGCTGCGTTTTCTGCAATTCTACTGGTTCTATCGATGATATTTGATACACCCGATTGACCACGTAAATGCGATTAGCCAATTCACCCTTAAATAAATTGGATCGTCTCAAGGAATTGCTAAATTTTGCCTACTTGAGCATCCAAACTTGGTTAAATTGTCGACCGTTTAAATGTTATATTTTGTATACTGCATTCTCTATTTGCAGTCGTTATAGTTTTTGTGCAAAATACATATAAAATAAGTCTGTCTTAAATACCCCATTTAAAACTTTTATTTCAGTCGATGAAGATGGTTTCATAAAGACTGAAGTGAAGGCCCGGGACAAGTTCCAAATTCAATTCTACATCGAAGATCATAGTGCTCACTAAGAATGGAAATTCAGGACGGAAAATCATGACATGAGTTTTCTAGTTTCCAGAGATAATGAAGTCTTGTTGCCATTGAAACGGGTGGATTCCCACAAGGGAGTGCAGGATGGTCGACTTAAATGTCAAACTCCCGGATTGTATAGAATCATATTCGACAATACATACAGCTACACCAGGAGAAAAATTCTCCACTATAAAACGGAAGTTACACTCGACTCCATTTCTGTAAATGGTATTGGGAATTGGGAACCATTGATCGGATAAAAGGGAATAGAACTTGTAGTTCCGAAACCAGGTCATCACAGTGAAATTGAGACGGGCAACTTATAGAGTAACAATTTTTTGCTTGGCAATATTAGTTTATTGTATTAAGTACTAAAAATATCCAAGAACTATCAATGATTAGCGCATTCCTGATATCCTCTATTCATTTGAACCCGTTAAAATATTCTACCAGCGGGCCTCTCGGTCAGTGCTAGGCACTGACCTGTGCATTGAATTGAAATTGTCAATTACTGTACATATCATTCAGTGAATTTTCTTAAAGTTTAAGGTCTGAATTTGGCCATTACATCTGTTTATAGTTGATGCACACATATATTACGTAATAGGATTATTTGGATAATTACACGTTTTAGAATCGAGACAATATGCTAAGCTGGGCAAAATCATCTTTCTGTTACACCCCAACATTGTTTTCTTGAAGTACGATAAAAAAAAGTTAAAAAATCTAATGCCAAGAGCAGAGCCTGTTTAGATTGTATTACGTTATGACACGAGTCAATTCAAAATTTAATTTGTAGCGGATGTGAGCTTCATCAACATTTTAAATCCAGAATTATAGTAAATTGAACTTTGTAGGATTACGCTGCCATGCCAGGGCATTCTTCACCGGCAGCGTGGCAGCCCAGTTGTCAAAAGTTGTTGTGTGACAGATGAGATGACAGAGCACAGCGAGAATTCCCACGGTTTCTCGAAAATACATTGTAGAAGTGAAGATCCGATTATGCCTGGTCAGTCAGTTGGGCAAATGCCACTTGGGCAAAAGCAAACTTTCGGGATGAACAGCATCCTTGGGCACTTGGGCAAACATTTGTTTCCTAAGTTTTTTTTGCCCAACTGGTAAGCCTAAAAAGCGCCTGGGCAGCTCGTTAGGATGTCAGTCCTATGCACCTGCAAGGCAAGAGATGATGATGTTGCACTTGGTATTATTGGTACTGGTTGTACGATTATTTGATTTTGTTATGGGTCGTTTTATTCAAAATCGTTCTCAGATTAGAAAGCTTGAGATTTCACTCCCATCATGCGGAGGATTTTACTATCTAATCAGGAAATTCCAACAAAACACTGAAAATTCACTTATGAGTCTCGGAGCTCCAGGAGGACTGCCTAAGCTTCAACGTGCTGAATATCGCTACCTGAACATCATCATAGTCAAGCAATGTGAAAGGTATAGCCGCTGCTATGTATAAGAATCCTGCAACGTCAAATCGCAAAATAGTGTTCCTGGCTTCGGATTTACATTACATATTTGTAATTGAACTTTACGAGTAGTACGGTGATCTTTTGGTATTATCACTATATTTCGTTTTTCGTTTACTACCATTCTGGATCACTATTTTCAGGCAATTCTGATAATAAAAACTTTATGAGGCATTTTGCCCAACTGGTATGAAAAAAATAGATGAGCAAAATATTTGATTTGCCCAAGTATCCCTTTTTCTTAATTTAGAGTTTTGCCCAAGTGGTTTTTTGTCCAACTGACCTGGTATTGTGAGGTGAGGACTTGCTATATATATATAGATTAATAGATTCACTTTGCCTTAACTAGAATATATAATTTTTGGTCCTTGAATCTTTTAATTTTGCCAACTAACTCTGAATTTTTTATAATTGTGCTAAACGTCAAGGTAAGAATTTCTTGAAATCCGTACCTGATTGATTGATTTGATGCAATATCGATTTATTTAGCACACCAAGGTGCATTTACAACCGCTATGTAAATCTTGAATTGAATGAAGTCAAATAAATATTGTACTTGGACAATACATTTTACATTAATCATTACAATAGTTCTGGATGACTATGCACAAATAAATGTACAAGTGCGACGTGTTTTCCAGTAAAATAGAGAATAACCATTTATTTAGCAAAATTGCCGACGATTTTCTAATTCGGAGAGTTCATTTAAATCAAGTTGTGTGGACATGAAATTAGAAAATATATTTATGGCAGCAATAGTGCAGAAGCTTATTATAGTATATCAGTACTTCACCAAATGCACTTATATTTGTGAAAAGTAAAGTGAAGCTGAGGCTGAGAGAAATTCGGAACAGGTTACCTAATTAATTTTGAGAAAACTAGGGAATGCTATCTTTATTAATTTTTTTAAAAACAGAGCGAATGTTGAGCTCTGACCTAGAACTCTATCATCTCATGGACATACGCTGTGATTAATACGCCTACTAGTGTATGGAAGTCTTGATGGCTAGCTATGTACCTTGGATGGCTAGTAAATTTAAAGCTACCAGATTGACGTATATAACGTAAGATGTTACTATATGTATATGTGATAAAAAAAGTTGTCTGAAGAAATCTCTTTACAAGTTATAAAAATATTAATTCTCACGAATAGGACAGGTTCTACAGTCTGTTTCTACAAAATTGCATATCTACAGTAATATTCTAATATAAGAACTTGTTCTACTGATTCCTAATTTGCGATTTGTGGATGGCTGAGAAACAACGAGCCTCATCAAATTCCTGGTCCACCAGCTATTCCATTCCAGTCACTTTACAGTGCAGTGTTGTTGCAGTTTACTACGGTCTCTCAGCAGTTTCAGGTGAGTATTTTTAAAATTCGTATTAAATCACAAATAAATATTCAAATATACAAATAAATTATTAGTTCATTCAAGGCACTCAATAAAAGTAATGGAATCCAGCCTGGAATTCACCGAAGATGAACTTCGTAAAATTGCACAACTTCGAGCTCGACTCGGATCCGAATTACCAACCAAATTCCAGAATGACAACTCGTTCCTGATCACATGGCTCCGAGCTCGTAACATGAAAGTTGAGCCGGCTGAATCCATGCTTCGAAAGTCGTTGAAATGGAGAGTTGCAAATAAAGTGGACGGATTCATGGAACGAGAGAAAGCACTCGTGGCAGAATTCAAACACCATTTCCCATTTGCCAATTTGGGAATGGAACCCGGAACGGGTTGTCCCGTATTTCTAGCATTAAGTGGATTATTCTAGCATTAATTCCGTTCCATAGCTGAAGAACATGGGTCCGAGTATTTACTCAGATTTATTATCGTGTTCATGGAAATTATTCAAACGCAAATGAAAGAAAACTCAAAGAAGATTGGAAGATCGGTGACTTCATCAATTATTTTATTTGATCTGAAAGGATTCTCCATACGTCAAATTGGATCTGCGGAAAGTAGACGCTCAATGTTCGAAGCACGGAGTATACTAGATTCTAATTTTCCAGAGTCTATGAAATGTTTCATGGGGCTCAATGTCCCCACATTTTTCTTAACTTTTTATAAAGTGATGAAGCCGCTCGTGCCAAAGGCCACCATGGAAAAGCTAGTCTTCCTTGGACCAGACTCAGTCAGTTGGAAGGAAACGATTTCAAAAAAGATTCCCATGGAATTGGTTCCAAGACACTGGGGAGGAACTTTAGATGGAAACGACGAGTATTGCTCAAATAGTGACATTTGGTTGCGGCCACTCGGAACAAACTATTTCTCGGAAGGTATGTATAATTGTCTATTACAGTTCAGCTCATCGAATCCATATTTTTTCAAAATTCTAACAGAAAACAGCGGCTTTACAAAGACAGAGGTCAAGGCACGGGATAAATTTCTGCTTGAATTCGCTGTTGACAAAATCCCTGTAAATCTGAAATGGGAATTCAAGACGGATAACCATGACATCGGATTTGCACTTTCCAACGAGGACGATGATGAGGTATTAGTTGAATTGGAGCGAGTGGCTTCTCATAAAGGAAATCAGAAAGGGCGGCATGAATGCAAAGCTACCGGAACGTACAGGCTGACATTCGACAATACGTACAGCTTCACACGAAGCAAGATTCTGTATCATAAAACGGAACTCGTTTCCAGCTAGAATTAAAAGCGCTGTGATGAAAGAAATTGTATAGGTACTTACCATAAAAAACATATTAGCATTATTTAATGTTAGGTATTAGTTGTACACTCAAGTTTCTTTATAAAAATTCAAAATGCGGCATCATTTCTGATAGTCGGGTTTATGGTAGAGTCAATAATCTTATCAATCCTGATTGTTAATTGTGTTGATCATTTTGGCTCAAAAAATATGTCGAATTCGAAGCTTTGCATGTAGAATTTCCATTTCATTTAAGCTGCCGAATGCAATACAGTTTCATCAAAGGCTGACCTCCTAATCCTAACATGGACACTTGCCATGCCAAACTGTGTTAACCCTCCTGGTATACCGATGCCTGTGTAAAATATCCACAGCCATTTTCAGCCAAAAAGTTTCTCACATATAGTTTCTTGCCATCTGTCGGGGAATTACATAGCCTTCAGGAATGCTTCAATATGATAACCAATTTAGATCATAACATTTTTAACTGAAAAACACAAGAAAATCCATCTAGTAAGTTGGCTCAGCATCCGCTGTACTAAATCCTGCCCTGTGAGAGTCTGGTAAAGTTACGTTGCTGGTTTGTTTGGGCTTTGGCAGTTGTGGTAAACCAAACAGCGCTAAGGACAGGAAACAAAATATCTCGAGAAGTTTTTAACCATTTAAGTAAGTTAGGTTTTCCGAAACGCGCGCTTGACTTTGATTGGTTGGCGCTGTTTGGTTTACCTTGATCGCTATGGCTAATGCTAGCTATGGGGTGTGAATTTTGTACAAAGACACCATAAAGGCTTCGAGCTTCAAAGTTAAAGGGGTTCGTCTCTTCTGAAACACAGATACCCCCAGACCCAGCACATTCGTGATTTGTACATACGAGTACAACATGCACCTTATCTTACGAATCCAAGAAAACTTCTCTCAGCTTGATGAGCAATTAGACCAGCTCCATAAAAAAAAAGTAAATATAAACCGGTTTAATTACGTCTGCAGTATCATGTCTTTAGAATTGTCGAATGACTCGAGTATCTGAATCTTGTGAATCAATCTGTACATACTTCGACTTGAGAAACAATGGTCAGAGCTAATGCCAACCATATGTAATACGGATCTACCAATTTGACCTTGAAATGTGCAACAATTGCTTACGGAAAATGTGCAGAAAACCAAATCTATTTGCCTTGGAGATAATGAACATACCCGTAGGTACTCGGTACTCAACTCATAAACCCGAATTTAATTACTTTAGCCTTGGACGAAACAAATTGCATTGACTTCAAAGTTCAATTGGTAATGGCTCCAAAAATATATATTATAAATTCAGTTACTACAGTACGGCTTCTCCAGTTCCGCCATACTCTTCTGGAATCGACTCAGCAGGAATATTTTGGAGGAGAGCTTGTTCCCATTTCTTCCGATCCTTTCCGTAAAGTTTGACTTTTCCAATGGTTCGAGCTGACATTATTGGCTTGACAAAGTTGAATCCGTAGTTAAACACCCAGTGAGCTGGAAATATAGAAAGAAACAGAATTTTAGACGTATTCTGCAAAAAAAAACTAAAATAAAGCTGATATGAATATTCAGGTTGAACAGTTGCTCACCGTTGATAACGTAGACGGAATGAACGATTTCGGGATAGAAACTCTCAAATTCTCTGAAGAATCCCACGGCTGTTTGTATAACTACATACAAAGGAAAATTTAAAAAAAATTACATCGCTGATCGTTCATATTCATGTATTTCAAAAATATGCTGCAGCAGTTGGAAAAATATCGCATAATTGAAAACATCATTTTCAAACTATTTTTCAGGGCTGGGCGAATTACATGTAATTGGAAATTACGTTTTGTAAATTGCATAATTTGGAGCCTTCATGTAATCGGTAATTTGTAATTGTAATTTGATTTAAGTAGTTCATAATTTTTAATTCCAAATTACAAGTTCTTGAACAAGAGAGTCAATTTCACTTCCTTATTGTCAAAACACGTGGAGAATTCAAGATAAAGTACATTATTTAGCATTTAGCCACTGATTTTGGCAATTGGTAGACTTACACAAGCTATTCAAACCTTTAAAAATGTTCCTAAATTAAATATTCCTAAATTCCAATATTGAATTGTAATTGAGCCAATAATTTTTAATTGATAGTTCGATATTTCGTAATTTAATTAAATAGCAGCGATTTGGTTGATTTAATTACAAGTAGTTTCAAATTCAATTTGAGAGTAATTCACAAAATCCTGATATTTTGCATTCTGATACTGTACTATTCACAATCCTAAGATATTTGGAACATTTTCCAAAATGGTGTAAGGTAAGGCTCCATCAATTACAAAAAGAAATAAAACTTAATACAGCCTGTCTCAAAATAGACGGACACCCTTCGTTTATTTTTCTTGAATATATCAATCAAAACATAAATTGTGCATGCTACAGTCACTTGATTGAAATGCAGCAACGGCAAGATTGGAGACTCTGCACAATATGCCACAGGTCAATGACCTCGGTCAAGCCTTCCAATACCATGTTTGTGTTGCGCTATAGTGTACTACTACGCAGGCAGAGTACAAAATTTCACCCTGACTTTAACATATGGTTAAACATACCTTCCATGGAAGCAATTTTTGAGAACCAGAGTTCTTCCATGTCAAAAATCCCGACCACCTGCGTCACCAGCCCATTCTTTTGTCTTTCAACTTCAACTCGAGCCACGCACTCCTCCATTATTTTTCGGAGAAGCTTGGCCACGTCTTCCTTCAGTCCTTTCTCGACTAGTTTTCGAATATCGGCCCGTCCCAAAGGAGCCCAGACAACCGGTCGTCCATCATTGTCGAATCCAATGAATTTGTACTTGACATCTTTCTCCACTTCTGGGTCAGGTTCCCACGTTCCAATGTCTTCTAAGCTTGCGTGGGCATCTCGCCATTCTAGATTCTATTCAATACAACCAAATTATTGCATCTAGTTGCATTTTCTATGTAGATGTTCCAAAGATTCCCGGACAATTAGGCAAAAGTTAGTTAGGCAAACGGCAAAAAAACAGGCCAAAGTCAGTTAGGCAAATACCCCAAAAAAAATGTTAAGTCGGTTAGGCAAATGCTAATAAAAAACTTAAGTCGTTTAGGCAAATGCCATTTCCAAAAATAAGTCAGTTATGCAAATACACATATTTAAAGTGAAAAGTTTGTAAATGTGTGTATATTGATGAAATTAAACATACAAAGCTAAGAAAAAACAAGTATTGGTGGTAACTTCGCGTATTTCACTGAGACTACCTTATATCCGTTACCTACAATCATGCTCATGCTCAGATTTTAAAGGTTGATTGAACATAATGGCTGTATTTACTGTACTTAGTGTTTATAGCTTCTTTAAGGCCTTTATGTTAATTTTCATGTCTTGACTTGTCAGAGTAAAATCAACTTTTCGGATTTGCCTAACTGACTTTGATGAAATTTTCCGATTTGCCTAACTGACCGGAATGCCACTTGCCAAAGAACTGACTTTTGTCAAATTGTCCGACCACAGATCCAAAGTAAGTAAGCAATTTTAAAATTAGGAAATTACAGGTTTTGTACAACAGCATAAGTTCAGTTTCATCTTATGCTGGTTAGCAATGTCGCTGAAAATATTTGTACTTACCTTCTCGAGCATAACTCTTGCATTTTCTACATTCAACTCCCGTGCTGAAATGTTATTTAAAATTGGAAGGAATCAGATTGAGATTGAATATGTGATCAACAAGATTGAATTATGATCATCGCAAGGACATTACGTGGAGTTAAATTAAATTAAATTAATTAATATAAATAACATTTGCATCTTTTAGAGTCATTGCTGGAAATTTGAATTCCAATTTGATCCGTTCAAGGCTTTTGCTATATGTATTTGCAGATACACGAAGCTTGTAAGGGATTTTCGATGTACAACCGTAGATAAAATTGGATTATGTATTTATCAAGTTAACTAATTAACTTTCAACCTGACCAAATATTGGACCTGCACGTTTACTATCCTGTTAATTGATCACCGATTTACTAATTAATCGACTTGTATCTGTATCTTAGAACAAGAGCCGGGCGGCTAATGCACCGCGTGTACTCATTTACTCATGTGCGTACACGCAACGGTAGACTGTCGTGTCTGTCAATATCAGTCAATTGATTGGAAGATGCGCTTTTAAGTAAAGCAAACGGTCTTAAATTTCTTCACTAAACGACATTCGGAGTGGACTTGCCAAAACGAAGTCGCCAACAACTAAACAAGATCTGCAGAAGCGAAACAACATTTGAATTCCGGTACGCGCTACATAATTGAGTGTGAATGCTAAAGTTGTAAAACTTTTTCTAATATCTTTCGAAACCAGGGTTTGGTAGCCTTGATTGCGTAAATAAATATATGAATATCGGAAATATTTTTGTGTAAAAATAATTTGATTTGATTTACACAAATGGTAATTCGCATGCAAATTATATTTAGGAGTTCAATCCTTGTGCCCATACAATGTACATAATAGTTATAGTGTGATAATTGCTGATAAATGCATTTACCTCGTAGCCATCTCAAGAGGTAATGTGGCTCAGGGTTTTGTACAATGTCGCTCACGGCTTC
>JAQFYU010002853.1:0-11019 GCA_034694905.1 Ceratophysella granulata
GCGACTTGGCATTTATTTAGCCTGGCATTTATTTTATCGTAGCCAGGTCTCTTTTACCAGTTTTATACTGTTTATTACTCCCATTTTGGGTAGAGCAGGGTTAAGTGCAATTACACGGAGTAGACATAGACATCGAGATGAAACCTCCAGCTCAGTCCACGTCTTCCAATCAGAATTACAATTATTTCAATCGCTAATTTAGTATATCGCGCAGAACTTCAAGCTATGGATTAATTGTCTAGAAACCGACGAGGAAAATCCTTCTGAAAATTGTAATGCATATTCAGACAATTTTTAGAAGCATTTTTTAAAAAAGACGTAATTTAGCAATTGTTTAATTAAGCAATTAACTCTTCAACCGAAGAAATACCGCTCAAAATATTCAAAATATCCGATCAACTCGATACGGGATTATATTTTTAAAGATCGCTCATGTTCTTAATCGCCCCGCAAACTAATCTGATTATCTTCTCTAAATATTTTTAAGTACAATTTATAAAGCTGTGTAAATTTTTGAGGAGAGAATTTGCTTTGAAATAATTTATTTTGCGGTCAATCAAGTTATGCGCAACTTTAATAATTTTTCAGGGAGCATCGCATATTATTTGCGGTGAGATTAAATCAAAGAAATTAAAATTCCATTTAAAACGGGTTGAAATTTCAACCCGACGGATTGATCTGAATCGTGCAGCATAGCTATTTGAAGGCGATTGTTTCCGCCATTTAAAATAGTGTCAATTGATTTTCAACACCAAACTAATTTTTATTTAATTAAAAGTTGGTGAGATTCGTTCACAAGCAGCACAGAGCAGCGTTGCAGCTGCTGCGAAAAAATTCAAGGAATTCTTGTCGTTTTTAGCCATAACCTATTTATATTAATAATTTTATTTAATGCTACAACTTAAATTACAATAATTAAAATTTCAGAAAGAGGAATACTGATAAAATCGTGAATGAAATTAGGAAAACTGGTTTGGATCTGAGACTCGAACCATGATTTTGAAGCGGTTCACCATTTCTAGAAGTGAGACAAGTTCCTGACGTTTCTTCGACCACATCTTCCAGAAGTTCATGAATAATTTCCCCAGGCCTCTTCCGTGTGCACTTGAAAAGTGCATTAAAAATGCATTCACGAGCTTCACGAAAGAACCTACAACAGGTTTGGATCAAACAGTCATGAATTACCAGGAGTATTTATTAGATTGCGTAGTTTGTACTTTGTGTAAATAGAACAATGACCTAATTTTCTAAATGGGATGACATGACGCGGTGGTGGCGAATGCGGTCGCCCAAGCTAAAAAAGATGACTTACCCACAAATCTGTTCTGAGGATTGAAGATTCATTGTGTTGTTTTTTCGTTCTGCCAAGTCGTTGAAACAAGTGGCCAGTTCCTCCCGATGCTCACTGATACATTCAATCCCACCTTCTTCTAGGAACTCTGTACACAATATTAGTGGTTTAAACATCAAGATTTAGTGAATTATACTTGTACTCATAATTGATGTACCCACAGCCATTACACGTACCAGATAACCGTGTCAGCTTTATCAAATTCATAATTCGACAAGCTCTTGACTAATTTACTTTTTGAATTGGGCTAGAGTTATGTTTTGCTTTGACTGCAAGTTGCAAGTTTGGTCTTACTGACGTGACGTCAATTTTGCTAGTTATGATTTCGATTTTTGCCAATCGTGTTTATGCATTTTAGCTCATTGATCCTTATGTCTATTACCGTTTTGAAATTTGCTAGTTTTGATTTCGATTTTTGGCAATCGTGTTTATGCGTTTTAGCCCATTGGTCCTTATGTCTATTACCGTTTTGAAATTTGCTAGTTATGATTTCGGTTTTTGCCAATCGTGCTTATACATTTTAGCCAATTGATCCTTATATCTTATATCTTTTTGATAATGGCAAAAATAGAGTTTGGCCAATTGGACCCCGAATCCTTCCGTGATACGAGATATTATTAATTCTCGAAATCCGTGAAACCAAAATATGCAACAAAATACTCGCTAAAGCAAGCAACGCGGCAAAAATAAAACCCGACGTTGCCAAGTTGCATTTTTGTTCTTCTATTTGAATTTGAGCTGTTTTCTAATAGTTTTCGGTTCAAATGTTCGGAATTTTGCTTTCCCAAAGATTGTGTGTAATACAATGCATAATACTGGTGCTTCATTTTATGATGATTCATATTATATATACTACATTATTCAGAATTGCATGTGCTTATAAACAGAGAAAAAAATTAACGCGCATTAAACAAACTATAGAAATGCATAGGTTTTACCATAGTGTGAGCTTAATCATCCATGATTCAACACTTGGCGTTGACAATTACAAATCTTACATTGGCTTAAGCCTTTTAGTACATCCACAAAGGGAAGATCTGCTAACTCAATCTTAACTGCTAATTCAGAATCATATCTCACAGGCAGCTGGTACACAGTACACGTAGCACACTCTTTGTAGCTTGTAGCATAGAATGCTATTATCGGGTTTTCTGTTTGGGCAGAGAAGCCTAATAAATTATAATAGGCAATTTCGTACCGACTAATCTGGTTCCGTTGGCTTTGCAGGCGAGCCGCATGATCCCTTGTAAGGCCTTCCCATCTTCCCTTGCACAGTTCTCAATTATTTTTTTATGGGGCTTGAGACAGGACAATGATTGAGAGACTTTGTTACAAATGGGCTCAATATAAAAATGACGGAAGATTTCCACTTGACTCAAGGGCTTGTTCGGTGTGAGGACGTAAGACGTCTCTTGGGCGATTATGGACTCCAGGCAAGTCTTCAGATCATCTCTCTGCACACACACAACGAAATAATAACATTTACCACACTTCCAATACAACAATTTGGGCAGTATAGAATATAAGGGCTTCGCTTTCTTCCCGAGTTATTGGCATTGTACTGAGGATTCTCCGATAGGTCAATTTCATCTTTCATCAGGTCAAATATGTAATAAGCTTGTTGATGGAAAATTCGACACCAAAAACCGCGAAACTCGGTAGACTACGTAAGCCAATTTGGCCTAAACTTACGAGAACATTTTTCATATATTCAGTATTCGGATAACGCTTTTTAGTGCCGTGGTTATTTCCTGCTAGGGAAATAAAATATCCCATGCAATACAATTACAAAAGTAAAATAATTTACGATAATTATTATATTATTTCTTTATTAGATTAAATTGATTAAAAGAAATTCGGTTTTTTTAGCACTGATCTTTTTTGCGTCGACTTATGATCGATTCGATCTATTTTTAAAATATCCTTCGAATATTCGCAATTTTTTAAAAATTTAGTTATCCATAAAGCGCTATTCGAACAATTCGGAATAAGGAACCGGAAGCTGCTGAGAGGATGAAAGTTTACAGTGGTTTATTTTTTTTAAGAAATGAATCTGAAGATCAAAAAACAAATACAAAAACTTGCTAGGCATCGAAATTCGAGGGTTACTTAAATTTTCCACCATCCAAATAATTTAGTAATTGAGTGTATAAGCAACTGCACGTTACGCAGAACAGATTATCTGCCAAAGTTCAATGTTGTGAGTTTGCAATGAGTTCATAATTACAGTATTTGGGCCCTAAAAATAACACTCCGGTGATGTTAATTAAATCGTGTGACGTCATAACACCTCTTTTCTGCCTTTTGTTCTAGCTAGAATCTAAAAAATCTGATTTAGACACTATTAGTAAATATTATTTTACGTACAATGTGCATTAACGGCAAGTACCTAAACAACTTGTGATAATTGTTCGCTTGGTTGCGTGCCGAGTTAGCTCTTAACTCCGAAATAGAAATTCAAAACATTATTTCATATAATGTATATTAATTAGTGCAAATACTCCTTAAATACCGCAAATCATGCTAAGACAACACAATTTCAGAATTATATTAAAAAATTAATAGTCAAGCATAAGCATCCCAGAAATATTTACCGATCTATAGGAAGCACTTACTTCTTAACTGTTAATTTTAATATTCAATTTATACACATTCAGCTTCAGAAATTTGTTCGGCTTTAATGTCCGAATTATATAATAATAGAACAACGCGTGAAGCCAGAAAAAGTCGGTCGTGCCACTATGCGGTCCATTACTTACCACTTTCTCCCGATTAAAAGGAACAGAGTTGAGATCACAATTAGCTTCCAGAGCCACTAAGCCCGTTTCCAGCTGCTTTTCCCAATTGGCTTCCTGGAAGCTCACTGGGAGCTTGAGCTTGGCCTGCTGAGCTCCCACATGTAACGGTGGAATAATTACACTTATTCCCAGGAAAACTAGACAAACTGTGGATAACCCTGACTTCATCTTGACTCCTCTTCTGTTAACCACTGTCCTTCAGGCTCTATGCTCAGTTTAGGTCAATTTCTTTAATCGGACATGTAATTTAGTTTATTCCAACTGTATACGGGTAATGTCAACACGTCAATCTCCTTGTTTCACTTTCCTTGATGATTCAGAGCACGGATCAGAATGATACAATCAAACTGTCAATTGACTCCGCCGCACTAAGTCAAGAAGACAATCCTAAGTATTTCCGAATGAAAACGAATCTCAGTGAGGTGGTCTGGTTCAGATCTGTTCTAATTGAAATTAAGGTTGAGAGATGTGAATTTCCAATTTCCACTTTCAACAGTTGAACTCAAACCATAATCCTGATCTCGTAGAATCCTCTGAATTCTGAATATCCTCAAATCCTACATTATCCACAGGATTATTGTTGTTAAGCTCAAGTCAAACACGTTAAAGTGGGCTAAACAATAACAGAAAGGCAGGAGTGCCAAGTACTTTGGTGCTGGGTTGTTGGTTGAGGAGGAATCTTATTCTCTGATGAGTGCGTGTTGTTGGTGGGAAATCAGGATTCGGAAGATTCAATTCATAAAAATCGAGTGTGACATAGTTCTTGGGATACTGATGATGGCCCCCTTCGAGATGAAGCTGGGTTCAAGGAAGGTAAAGATACAAGTATACGGTACATTGACACACGCCGTTCCATCCTAGATGCATAAAAGTCATGAAATGTCTGCCTTTGACTCCCTCCTTTTTGCAATTTGGAATGTGCAGTTAATGCTCAATAAGTTCTGTTGGAGATGAGACGTCTTATCTTCACCGTACAACAATGGGTTGAGGAGAGAGCTCCATTACTCTGGTGCCGAAGAGTGCACTTTATCCCTGCGGTTCGTCTCCGTTTCTGTTAACGATTCTGAATCGTTTCAGGCTATATTTATATGCACACAAGTGAGTTAATTTATATCAGTCTCAGCGCAAATAAATCCGATTCTAACAACAAATAAATCCAATTCTAACCACAAATAAATTTGATTCTAACCGCAAATAAATCCAATTCTAACCACAAATAAATCCGATTCTAACCGCAAATAAATCGAATTCTCACCGCAAATATATCCGATTCTAACCGCAAATAAATCCAATTCTAACCACAAATAAATCCGATTCTAACCGCAAATACATCCGATTCTAACCACAAATAAATCCAATTCTCACCGCAAATAAATCCAATTCCAACCGCAAATAAATCCGATTCTAACCGCAAAGAAATCCAATTCTCACCGCAAATAAATCTAATTCCAACCGCAAATAAATTCGATTCTAACCGCAAATAAATCCAATTCTCGCCGCAAAGAAATCCAAGTCTCTCCCCAAAGAAATCCAATTCTAACCGCAAATAAATCCAATTCTCGCCGCAAAGAAATCCAAGTCTCACCGCAAAGAAATCCAATTCTAGCCGTAAATAAATCCAATTCTACCCGCAAATAACTCCGACTCTAATCAATCACAAAAAATCCGATTATAACCACAAATAAATTTGATTCTCAAAGTAAAAAATCTCAGTTAACCATAATGACTGACTTTCACTGGAGCATGACAAAGTTCAATTTAATTAAGCTAAATTATGGTGAATGCTCACAAAGGACATTTTATAAAACTTCCTTAAGGTTAGGCTGGGTTATGGTTAAGTTAAACTAGGATCTGCCCGGCGGGCATTCCTACAAAAGTTACAGAGACAGATATAAAGCTGTACAGGTACGTAGGCCTGGAATACGCGGGGAATGTTTGCGGTAACCTATGCTCTTCTGTCCATCTAATGTTTTGGTAAAATTAATATAATTTTGTGGTGAGAATCGCGTACAATTGTATTGAATTGTATATATTTACCGTGACACTTAAAATCATTAATCATATGAAACGTATTGACAGATAAAGGACCGCTTAGTGTTGGGGTGGAGGAAATGCATAGAAATTGGCAAAGTTGACATATAAGCTATAAGCTATACCTCAGTGAAATTGTCATCAGCTAAATTGACCATCTACGAAAATTATCGTAAACTAGACTGAACGAAATTATTGCCGGTACAATATAATATTGTAGATCTGAATACAAATCTTCTATTTTTTTTTTATGGAAACCATATTATAGAATTTAGACGAAACTTGTGAACATTGTCTAGCCCGCCGAAAGAAAAACTTCAATTGACTGCACACAATTCTTCTTATATCTGCAAATTTCAAAATATATTTATTAGACGGCGTTTAACGAACAAATTGCTTATTTTTAAATCGACACTATTGCGTGAGATTGATTGGACTGAAACATCCCAGACATTAAAACAAGCCGTAACACTACCGCTAATGGCACAAGTCATCTTATATGCAAACTCATGAAACACAATAGCCCAAAGGTGAAATGAAAATAGTGGGCCTTTGCTATACTCAATCCGTATTCTTCTGCCTATCAGACTCGCTCAGCTCTCCATTGTCATTTCCTAAACACATCACACTTTCTTATGACAATTGAATTCGTAACGCTAATCCTTTACATGCTTTTTATACAACGCCCGACCATCTTCTGTCTCCACACACAAAAAAAAGACAGAGAAACTCTCCAACACAATTAAATTAAAAGTGATAGGATCGCATTTATCTTTTAATTCTAGTCTGCTTTTAATTCTAAGACTTCGGGTCCTTAAACAGACACAATTGATTTGACTACAGATAACAAGTCTTACGTGGAGTGGATGTGGGCTGATCAAATCCAGGCGTGCCCCACCCTCCGCTACATAATTGGTGCTCAAAGCGGTGAAGTCTTCTTGCTATATTTTTCTAAATACGTTTTGTATGAAAATGCTAGCAACTTCTTTTTTTAATTTCTTCCGAAGGAAATGGCTGGACAACGCCCTATGAGCACCACTCTACATTATAATTGGATTTAGAAATGTAAGCATAGGGCTCCATGATCCCTAACCAGTGAAACGTGTAGTTCATTATTGCATGACCATGTGGTCACACCATGTTGTTTACAGATGTGTGGACCTTATAAGGCCTAATCTGCTATGCGTCCAAGTACAGTTCCCAGCCATCTCTGTAGTGTGACAGAGAGACCAATTTCCCATCTTACCATCAATAATTAGTTTGCATGACTTCGTACACTTCGGTACAAGTTCCCTGTGGCTCAAGAAGTAAGATCTCATTAGATTTGGAATTGAACTGGGTTTAATACAGACAATCATCAACTCAACCGCTTAATCAGGTGAGGTGGAGACAAAAAGAAGGAAATCAGGATTCAGAAGAGAGATTCAGGCCAAACAAGCTTCCAAGACGAACTCAGAACTCAAGTGTTGAACGGAGATCATAGCTTAAAGGTACGACGGACACTGTTAACATTTTTTACACTGTATTCCAAACCAGGCCTAACTGCATTTTCGTGAAATGGGCTCCTGACAGGTCTGTGTGTTTGTGAAGGTAGAAGGTAATATAATGATCTCTGCAGACTGACCCTAATTAACCAGAAATGCGTAATACTAGTATTTGAGTGGATAGGATTTGAGATTACAATCATTATTCTAATTACAGAGGGTGGAAGAGTATGCGAAAGCACATGTTGACTTATTCCGTCCGTTTGACTATTTTTTGAATTAGCTCGTATTAGTAAGCACGAGCACGACCCTAGTACACAGATGGTACATGAGACTCTAGCCTGGTCTGGAGTTCAGGCCAGCGTGGGCGTCAATGTTCCTAATTCAATGTACAAATATTATTTCACTACACCGCACCACTGCATTCTCCATCCTTTCTTTAGCGTCCGGAGGGTGGCTTGGGCTTTTGTGTAGACATTGAGTAATATTAACATTGTATAAAGGAAGAAAAGAACCGTGGATTGTATAATAAATATAAGAAAACATTTTAAAGCTCCTGTATATATAAAGAAAGGGCGTATTTAGAGGGCACAAAACGGTTGGAAGTTGGAAATTAAAGAAAAACACTCCCGGACTTGACTTTTCCATTCTTCTACTGCGGTATATGTATACAGTAGTGCTCTACACGGATTGGTCTACGGGTTTTAGGCGAAATATTTAGCATCGTTTTTTGTGTAAATCAAACGTTTTCAATTTTAGCCGTTTTCGTAATCTTTTTGGGTTACCAGAATTATGGTACGTGCTTTACCTCGCAATTATTTCCATGCGGTCTGTGTAGCGCTGTACAATAAGGTTACTGCACATTTCCCGAATTTTCTAATGTATGTTACAAATTACTTGCTGCATTTGTTTTGTCATTTCAAAGCCAGTCGTTCTTTCTATAATATTTCTGAAATAATATTAAAAATCCATGAATGCAGCTGACTCAAAAAGTTTTGGAAGAAAGTCTTACCAAAAATATGCCACTGTATATATTTTATGAATTTAGTAATTTTCCAGAATTATCATAAAAGGTTGGATTATTCGGTTCATTTGTCGTTTTCGGGTTACGGAGCTAACATATAAAGAATATTTTAAAACATTGAGCATTTATTAAGCGTTAGAATTTAGGTAGAATTCAGGAACAGTGAGAACGCAGTAATCGCACATGGAAGCCAATGACTTGTTCATGGTATGGTAACCGCCCGTTACTTCAGGTTAAGTTAGGTGTTCCGAAACGCGCGCAAGTGGTTACCACAGGCGGTTACCGTGTGCTCACTGTTCCTGAATTTAACCAAAATATTTATAATTATAACTTTGAATTTCAATTTTCCGCGAATCTTTGACGTTCAGAAATGTGCTAATACTGTTTATTATTATCAACGCATGAAGCAGATGCAGATTCCTTACAAAACAGAAGCTTCATTGATATTGAAAGTCAAAAATCAGCCGTAACAGATGGAAGATGCATAGTACATAAAATGGGAAAATGAAAAGGTCTTTGGTCTGGTTCCTCGTTGCCTTGTCTATATTTATCTTTATTTAAAAATAGGTCTTCCAGACGACGGAGGAGACGAGATGGAAGAACAGTTTGAGAAGTCTTTATTTTTAAAATAGCAGCCTTCAGCTTCGCAGATGAATACACAGAAGCAGATCCTTCCTTTGCCTACCATTTAATTTTAATTCCTGAGCTCCCATCACCAGTTCTACAATTAGGAACCTTTCTCTGTAAAAGTTGGGTCATCCTAATTGTGTGTGACACTCTCCTGAGTCTGATTAGAGATTCTAATTATAAATAATAATAGGAATTAGAAAGTGACAGCTCCTTCTATTTCATCATTTGATTAGTGAGCATAATGTCGAGTCCTCAATTAGTCTGTGCTCTCTGTTCCTCCCAATGTACACAGAGTTGTGCAATTTGTAAAAAAGTCAACTACTGCTCCAAGGAACATCAAAAATCGGATTGGAAGACACATAAACCCAACTGCTTCCCAGCTATTGTTCAAGAGAATGAGAGGCTTGGACGTTACTTGGTGGCTACACGGAATATAAGTGCTGGGGAAGTGATTCTCAAGGAAAAACCAATTGTTTCAGGACCAAATGGTAAAAATGGGTTTCATCCCATTTGCCTCTCATGTTATCGAATTGTGAAGACGGATTATACCTGTTCCCGATGTGCCTGGCCTGTTTGTAATCCGAAATGTGAAAATGTAAACAAAATTATTACCTATCTCCAAAATATTCGCATATTTCTTTATTTTAAATTATTTTACTAATTTTCAGGATTCAAGACATTCAAAGCATGAATGCTCAATATTTGTGAAGAACGCTATGCAGCCTTTCTCACTCCGGGAAATTCACATGTATGAAAAGATCCTAATTCTTCGTGGTCTTCTGCAGAAGGAACTTGACCCTCAGAATAATTGGAAGAAAATGAAGGATTTAGAATCTCATAAAGCGGCGAGGCATAAGAGTAGGAAAGGAGTGCTGCTTTCAAATTCCGCTGCTGAATTCATTCACAAGGTTTGCGGGCTTCATCAGTTTGATGATGCGGAGATTGATCATGTTTTGGGTGTTTTGGGAACAAATGCTTTTGTGACAGAAGACAATATCACTGGGTCTCCGTTGTACAGGTGAGCCGACTGTCAACTATTCTTCAAATTACTGTATTCTTCATATTATATCCCAATTAAAGTTGATCTTCTTAGTGCTCCTACCTAAATTTGAAAGGCATAATGGAAAAAGTGTATTTTAAATGAGTATTTTATGGCATTCTAATTCAATTATTTAAAAGCACATTGTACGTTTTAAATAATTTGGTGGTTAAATATTTTATTAAAAAATAATCAACGGTTAAGGTTGGTTTCATGTGAATTAAGGTCGAAAGTGGTCATTTTATTATACAATTTTACGATTTATGATATCTCTTTCAGTAGATAATGTTTGCTGAGGTAAACCGCAACGCAGCTCTTCTAGCTTATAATTAGTTTAGTGGATATAAAATTTCTAATGAAAATAATCGTTCTTTAAAGTTTAGGTTGATTTCGTGCAAATTAAGGTCAAAAGTAGTAGTTTTGATGATGATTAACGATTTATTTCATATTTCTTAGTAGATTTTGCGAAAGTACATCGCAGCCTTCCAAGCTTTTAATGGATATGCAAAATATGCTAATCAAAAGCCTTTAATGCCAGTTTCAATCAAAATTAGGTCAAAATTAGTACTTTTCTGATTTTAAGTATTATCATTTGATGGATATTAAAATAGAACACATTAATAAAACGCAAGATCGGTGAAAAGCTGTTAAGGTCAGTATCA
>JAQFYU010002854.1:0-11018 GCA_034694905.1 Ceratophysella granulata
TAGTGAATTATGACGTTATCATGTAATTTCTCGGTAGGTCCAATATTTTCACTGAAGAAGAAGATGCTTCGATTACTCTCTGTAAAAAATTCTCGGTAAAGGAGGAATACCTAAGTTAGGAATTAAGAATTGAGATAGGACAAGCGCTGGGATCTGCTATAGGTGCTGCTCTTCCATGTGAAATGTTACATGGACGAAATGAACAGTGTTCTAAAACTGAATCTGTCCTGTGACTTATGCCGCTATGCTACTCAACTCAATGCTCCTCTGCTGGGACGCTCCTTCGCTGCGGCTAGTGCAGAAAGTGCAGGTAAAATCCTGAACTAACTCCAGCACCCTCGTCAGTGGTTTCACAACTCTCGACGAAACAAGGTTCGCCAATTTCTCTGCTCCTATTGTGCTAACCTTTCTGTCTAATGTTAATGTTAGTACCGATTGCTAGGGGTGCTATTCGAAGTACAAGTAAATACAACGGGACTCTAGTGGAACAAAGTGCGAGACTCTCATCTATCTCAAGTTTTTTAGTGGATTTTAAGTTACGAGCTTAAACAAAATTGAGATTTGACGGTGCTTAAATGGATCAGTTACTCTCAAACTTGGTGAATTGAAAATTAGCATGCTTCACTAAGGTGCATCAGGAACTCTGTGGAAGAATGGGACATATAACTGCTTATTCTACAATATTGCTTTTGTAAGTCGTTCAATTTTATTTACGTAAATTGACTTTAATCATAGTTAAAAAATTAGACAAGGTGAATATAACATCCTACCGTGAATTTTTGGAAATTGTTGCATACAATAAAGCAATTTTAAAGTCTCAGCAATTAATTTGCTAATTCCAATCCATGTTGCAAAATACAAGATGCATCTCAGCAATTTGCAATTTAATTATTTTAGCTGAAAAATAGGAAAGATTGAAGATCCATACAAAGGCATGCACTTTTATAGCTAAACCGTTGTCCCCTGAAAACCAGTCAATGCCTCAAATTTTTATGCAGCGCTTTTCGCTAGTTGCTTCCATTTCTCGACACACTGCAACACTTATTCGGAGGGATTGGGGTCCATTAGTGGGTTAGGTAGGAGTAAGCATGCAGCTGCATCGAATCGCCTTGATATTTGATTTTTACTTTATAAAATCCAAAAAAAATACCAAGGAAGTGGATGATCGTATCGGCCCTTCCATCTCGCTTTTTTGTGCATCAAAGGAAATAGAAAATTGGTCCAAAAAATGACACTTAATATTTTTCGTTCTGAATTCAGCTGTCTCAAAAAATACTTGAAAGCTATAATTTAGAAAATAGATAGAGCACTCAAATCCGATTGTCGGTCAGTAGTTTATGGCTAATCCAGGGCCAAGCTAAATTGCTTTGGAATTTGGAACTGTATTGTTCGTGTTTCTATTTAATATGCTGTAGAAACCCTGAAGTTCATGTTTCACAATGACATGGGCACGGCATATTCAACATTGAGTTTGGGTTTTGTTTTTGATATCAAAGAAGCATCCGAAAATCCGAAATACCAGTATGCGACGGACATGTAGTGTTTTCTGAAAAGCTAATTCTGTGGTATTCTATTGATTATTGTTTAAAGTTGATTATTGGTCAATGTTTTCAAGCTTTGTCTTGTGCCTTGTATGTTGTGTGTGTGTGCAACATGTGAGTTGAGAGTATTTGGGTTTGCGTGTCACTGTTGTGTGGAGGGAATTTGATAAACGATTATTGGCATAGTTCAGATGACTATTGGCTAACCTATCTCTGCGGATCGTTAAATTGGAAACTGGATTCATAATGGCCATGGACGTTCAGTTTTGATTACGTTAGTCTATGCCTCGATTTCGGATTCCAGGCCAATTTATGTGGAACGTGGAACTGAGACTGAGATGAGACGCCCAATTTTACGCGTGTCAACCGTCATTGGAACGGAATAGCAAATGTGTACAGCTGGCATACTTTCAATTTTATGCGATCATCGCGATTCGGTTTACATTTGATAATGCACAAATTTCATGACAACAGTTCATAGCTGTCGGTTTCAATATTTGGCGCCCACCCACCGCGGTGACAGCTCATCAAGTTTTTGTCGACAATTCATAGCATACGAAAACCATAGTACCAGTGGCACTACAAGTCACAGGGGGTCAGCTCCTAGCAGCGACAGTTGACGCACCAAATTCATAGTGTCGACTATTGACAATTCGTAGCAGTCGACAGTTCAACGCGTCCACTATATATAGCGGGCGACAGTTCAGAACGTTGACAATTCAACGTGTGAGCTAAATATAGCGGCCGGCAGTTATATGTCGGCATTTCGTAGCGGTGACAGCTCAAAACGCCGACAATTTTTAGGGGCTAGCAGTTTCACACAAGAGTGTCGACGATTTATAGCGGGCGACAGATCAAAGTGTCGACAGTTCACAACGTGGACACTTTATGACGGACAACAGTTTATGCAATATTATCGAGAATGCCTGGTGCGACACAGTTCCAAATGCCGACACCTTATAACGGACACCTCAACTCACTACTGCTAAGCATGGTATTTCACTGAACGAAAATTTATTTATTACGACAAATCAAAGTGACTACATATAGGAGGCATGTCGGACAAAATGTATAGCATCGATATGGTAATACTATGTATAACGGTAACGTGTAGCGACAATTTTTTTTCGCAACGGTGGTTGCGACAATTCTCGAACCACATTCCGCACAACACGATGGATATTGAGCAAATTTTAATACGAAGCTATAAATATCTGCATCTCGAATGGCGAATGGCGACTTAGCGCTTTATGTGAGACTTTGTATTTGTACATAATCGTAAAATAATATCAATTTTTGAATTCATGCCCAATCCTAGCAATTGTCACAGAATTATACACAAACCTACGAAAATGACCATGTAACCTTACCCATGTTAAACGTATACAAGACCCTACCCAACCAAAGTTAAACAAGTTCAACAAAATTCAAATCAAGTTAGACATAACCGAGATCAAATCGAATAACCTGGAGTTGAATTGAACAAAACCACAAAATACATAATAGAAAACTGTTTAATGTTAGCTCAACGAAACTTGGCTACGAACGCGCAAGCATATTACAAGCCAAACATGGAACGATTAATTCCGTACTATTGATTTACCATGTACCATGTTCTTCTCATTCCGCTTCCGAAATACTAGTTTAAGTAAAGCAGCTTAGCATAGCAGGCTCACCAAAAATATTTAGCGATTAAAAGCGTACGTTAGTTTATGAAACATGGAGCTATGAAGCAATGTTGAGAACGCATTTATTTATTTACAAGTATATACCAAGTCAAACGCCAATATCGACTTTTTATCAAGCATAAGGCTTTCCAAGCCGTAGTATTTGAAATTTAGCTTTTTGTGGCTCTTGTCTGATAGTTTATACATAAATGGGAAAAGGCTCTGGGCTTACCCGCACATACGCGGACACATTCAATCTACTTACGATTTTATAGTTTGATTTCGTATTCATCAGAGTTTTAATGGAGTGGTAGGTCCGATACGCTGCTGTGTACATAGCACAGGTGCGCACTACACTGCTTTAGTTTCTCGGTCTGACATTTATGAATAATAAATCGCAATGTGTCTTTTTCCCTAACGTAATCCCAGATTTTGTCGGGAACACGGGTGACCAGTCCAATTCAATTCCTTTTCCATTAATTTGAAATTAAAATTCTATTATTGGATATCTCCATTACGTCTTTAACTCTAAACCTGTCGCATAAAGCGATAGGCGTCATAACATAAATTCCCATAATTCCGCGATATCTCTTAAGTACCTGTCACCTTGAATTAAAAATTGATTTATTCGGAAACCACGATTTCAAATGTGATATTCCAGACGATGCCTTTGAAGATAGCAACATTTTATGTCCAAAATGTCAAGGGTAAATGTTTTGACCTAAAAAGTGACAGATTTTGTTCTTCGGAATATTGGTGGGTTGAACAATTCTGCAACGGTGGTTGATTTATATCTGCAAATCATCAGAGTTACAATATGTCAAATGTTCCAATTTTTCTTTGCATAATTATAGATCTTGCAATACGGAAATGTACCCATACACGTCGCTAAACTTGATGCCCTTTTACAAGTCCTCAATGTCATTGCATCGACTGAACTAAATTATTAATCGAAGCCACTCGGTCTCAGTACAAAGTTCCAAGCGCTAAACTTCGAATAATCACTAGACTCGGTTGAGAATTTTGCATTGTTTTGTTAATTCCTCGATTCGTCCTACGCCTTTTATATTCCGTTTTCATAAGGAGAAAAATTAAATCTCGTTTTGAGTAGTGATGCAGCAAGCAAAAAATTTTCAATATTCGCCGACTTGTTTTTGTAATAGAAATTTATTGTAAGTAAATTGTAATTGGATGAATATTCACCGAATATTCGTCCGTTTGGCAAGTATAAGCCAAATATCCGGAACTTTGGCGGTTGTTCGCCAAAAATTCGCCAATTTGGTATTCGCCTAATATTTGTCAATTTGGCGAGTATTATCCGAATATTCGTCAATTTGGCGACTATTTAGCCGCATATTCGTCACTAAGATGAGTGTTAGGCGCATATTCGTCCCTAAGGCGAGTGTTAGCCGTATATTCGTAAATTTGGCGACTATCCGCAGAATATTCGTCACTATAGCGAGAATTAGCCGAATATTCGCAACTTTGGCGAATTTTCGCCAAATATTTGCCACCTTGCAGGAGTATTTCCCAAATATTCGTTAATTTAGAAAGAATTTGCCTCAGACTCGTCTTATGTTCGCTAAATTTTTGCTCTCGAGTGCAAATTCTGGGTGAAACTAGACAAATATTTGGCGAAACTTAGGCGAACATATTCGCCCTTGAAATTCGGTCATACTTGGACCAATATTCACTGCATCCTTAATTTCGAGCTAAGTACGTCTAGTTTTGAGATTAAGAACTCAAATATCACCTATTATATATTTAGAATCCAAAACAACAAAATGCTAAATGACGTATGTTTCATTTCAAATACTGCAAATACATAGTGTGACGTGTGACATCTAATGACCACGATCAATCAGATGAGGATCACTTGTTCAAATATTCAATACTGCATCCTTCGCACGTGTTTGTATGCTGCGCAAGCTCAGAATTTAATAAATACATCAAGGAAGTGAATAATTTCCGGGTTTTTATAATAACATGGTTTATTTTCACACTTCTGTTTGCATGCAATACGGATCGTAGGGATTGGCTTGAGTGACCAACGTGGAATTGAAAAGTCAAAAGTGGGAAGTCGGTATTAAGCTCACTCCATAAAATATGAGCACTTCTCCGACCTCGAGCATTAAATCAATACGTTGGGTCATCAAATCCTATTTCAGGTTTGAGTCATGAATACACTTCTCAATTTATGAGCTAGTTCTGGATTCTGGATAACCATTATTCCACCTTTTTTGCATTTATGTATAAGAACTTCGTTCTACCTCTTAACGAACCTGGAATATCAACTGGAAAACTGGATTTGAGAAGTGATCTTCAAATCTTCATTAACCTGGACCATGATTAACCTCTAAATGACTAGCTGTGGGAAAGGAGTGTTGGAATTTGAAATTCTACACGTGAGATTTTTTTTCATAGACTCTCTGTAGAAATTAGAGAAAACAACTATAGACTATAGAGCGTAATATCATCAGGAAAAAAACGGTTTACATGCAGTCAGCCTTGCTCAAGTTAGTGTTTCACGTGTACGAATCGAAGCTCAAATTACGGAATTGCAAAACCAGTAGTGGTTCGGATTTCACATAATAAACTTTTAGATTTATTCCTCATTATATTATCAGAACTTGCTTATATGCAAATTATTCCGTGTATGTATGTAGCCAAAACGTGTAGTGCTGTTGGACAGGACACAGTGGTTCAGCTAACCCAAAAACCCACAGAAGATACGGATGAAGGTTGAAGCTTTGAAGTCGAAGCCCAGCCCACCGTCGTCTGTCTGGCGTGTAGCTCGAAGTAGTAAGTTGTAAAATAATTACCGAACCGCCAAAGTGTAACGGGAAGGGTTATGGACTTCAGTGGTCAGGAAAATTAGTGAAACCACCAAGTTGTCTCTTGATAAATGTGTCCATATGTACCATGTTCTGTTGTGCATGTGTAGAGGCTACTAATTAACGTGATCTCTTGGCGTGATTTGAAGTGACGGAGACCGACAGCCACACCAGTTGCCACTGTATTCTTCGGATTCCAGTGCAATTAACGTGCGTGGGCTTTCCTTGCAGCCCTGCATTCCCATGATCCAGCGTGAGAACTAAAATTAGCATTTATTACATACATTGTCTACTTTGGCATGTACCCACTGAAAGCGAAGACCAGCATTTAAGAATCCATTGGGGAGGCTGGGTCTGATTTGGAATTTAGGCATAAATTATGGGCGAATTACGTCAGGAATGGACTATATAACAGAAGGGATTTCTGCAGTTTGGGCTATAAACCTAGTTACAAACAAACTGTAAATCCGCATTACTGAGCTAAAACAGTTGTACAGGGTGAGTCGTGAGTCGGAGTTGTGTTCCCAATTTGAAAATGGACTTTGTAGCCCTGAATACGTATAACTACACCAGAAATCGAATTAAAACTGTTCAAAGTTGAATGTACGAGGGTTGTTCCATTAAAAACGAACTTTTTTATTTTCACTCATAACTCAGGTGGGAGTAGACGAATGGAGCTGGAATTTTAAACATAGACACGGGACACGGAGGTATGACTTCTCTGGGCTTCAGGAAAAAATCGAGTACAAATATTATAAAGTCGAGCACTGTGGATTTTTAAGTAAAACAAGCACATTTCAAGATTTTCATTTTAAGACTTTATCCACAATTTTATTTTTATTCTTGTTTTGCTTTTGGAATTTAGCAACTACAAGTGTAAATATATGAGATATTTTTCATATGTTCAAGTTAAGTAATTCCTATTATGCAAATTTTTAAACACATGGTATGGAAAAACTAACTGTTTGGGCTATTTTTTGAAAAAGCTCACACGTCTTTATAACTTATCAAAATTTCCAAACAGTTACAGCTATAAACATGGCATGTCATGCCGTATATGCTGAGAATTTCAGTTCAATTGATCTACTCCCACCCGAGTTCGTTATCAATGGGACAACCCTCGTATTATCAAAAAATTTTTTTAGATAGCTCGAGTAAAATCATAATTAGCTATGCCACATGTATTAGTGATTATTGATTAGGATAATAGAATCTCTTGTGTTATTAATGCTAATTTTTTTAGCCAATAACCATTTTCAGAGTCTGAGCTTTAACATTCACGAGCACTAAGGTATCACTTATCCTGTGATGCACATATTAAATAGCTTTTAAACTCAATAGTCAATGTAATTCAGTAAGCCAGTTTATGAACAACGAGTATCATAAAACCCACTCGCCTGGTTTTAGGTGTTAGGTGTCAAATGCAGTTCAAGTTCGAAATCGAAAGTCGCCCTGACATTGAATGTGAGCTGCACTTTTGACAAAAGCCGGTTGTTGAAAAAAATGACATTAATGCCCATATGCCTGCTGCGGCATGCATTGCACAATGCAAGTCCTTCTTGACAAAAGTACCAGTAAAAGGCTGAAACTACATCAAGTATATAGCATTTTACGAGGGTATTCTTCTCTGCACTTAATTTTGCCTCATTGTCCATTGTATAGTAATATGTAGTGCTATTATTGTTCATAGACCCACTCGAATTTCTATTGAGCTCGTACCTACTTGTAAAATTAATTATGATAAAATTAAAGTCCATAGACATCTGTATTAAACCTACGTGGTTTGGTTTTAAAATTCTAATTAAAATCTCTGTCCTTCAAATCTAAGTAGGCAATCGTACAGCAGGACAGAGGGCAATGACTTCACGGTCCAATATTGTGTGCATTTAGCATTAATTGAATTAGTGCGGAAGGACTTCAAGCTATTTGCAGAGCTTTTATTGGAAAGGTTCAAGGGAAAGGCTTAATAATGGTCGAGGTGAATAGCACCACACACACACCGGCTTTAGTATATACTACGGTCATGGTCAATGTCATTTACACTGAATTCTGATCTGATGGACCTGAATAACGCTATGCTTATGCAGTATCAATATTGGCTTAAGACGATTGGGAAAATGTACCGTTTTAAAACTTTTTTGTCAGATTTTACAGTACTTTTAGTTTCATTCTGGGGTAATATTTTGTGATGTAGCTCAGATAAAACCAATCATGGAAAATAGGTCATCTCATTCGTGATTTTCGTAATACTCGTATCAATACATTCAATCCTTTTGACAAAATCCAGTCTCGGAATATTTTTTGGCTGTTAATAACGTAAAATCCATCTTCGCCAATTTGGTTACAACAACATTGGTCACTTGCCAATTCGGTTATTGCATTTCCAGCTTTTTTTTTAGTTTAGTACCAGCATTTTTCAAGTTTTGCCAATATGGAAACTGCAGTATTTAACTAATATTGTAGTCAAATTTCTGTGGATTTTGTCATCACATTCTTTAAATTTCAAATCGTACAGATTTTGTTTGACATCATACGTAACACGTAACTATGCTGAGGATATACTATTTCTAAATATTCCTAGTGGCTACTTGTCATGCATTTTTCAAACTATTGCCAATCTAGATAATAATCAGTAATCCATCCAAATATGTCAATGCTATCAATTTCAATTTAATTAAATTTTGACCCATATTTATAGCTTACATTGATCGCGACTGACAAAAAACCCTGTGCAAACAAAACTGTCTTTACCGCATAGTCACGCATTTTTATCGCCCTGTTTAATTGCATGCCAAAATTATGAGTTAAGAAATTTTGTTTCCTCAACCGTTTAGATTTCTGAGCAACTGGTTTCATATTATAACACATTTGTTTCAATAATAATATTAGATTTTGACGTTCCGTTCGTTCGTTGTTTGCATTGTTGCCAATTTGTCTGATTCGTTCAATTTTCTGGTAGTCCCAGTAACTAGACTAAAGTCAAACGGATTGTGAGCGTTGAATCCGTATTCTGCACGCCACGAATCACAATCCCAAGTTACAATGTTGTATGGCCTTACATTTAACACTTGAATTTGATATCTGATTCATGCTCTGTAACCCTTTTATGCCTCTTCAAAGAAACTGAAGGTGAAGGCTAGGGTTAGGATAGGCCAACTTTACATTTTCCAATTTACATAAATATAAAATCATACATACAGTTCTCAGTATTCAGTTATATTATTCTCATCTCCCTTGTAAATCCATACCACATCAAAGACATTTCACATTCATATACGTTTGTATGTATGTAGGTAGATGTATCGAATTCTTCAATGAACTATCGACCCAGATACGCATCTGACGACTCGACGGGTTCTACATATTTTCCATTTCCATTCGGTTGGAACAGATCCTTTGTTGTCTGGCATGTTTGAGTGGAAATTCGGGTAAACCTAAAAACGCTGAAATACCTGTCTATTCAAATTCAAAGTAAAGATGTGAGGTCTGCTCCTTCCATGTCAAGTCAATGTCAAGACCAAAACCTCAAAGGAGGTACTCAAAGTCAAAATCCTATTTCAAGGTTCATATTTACTTATAAACTTGCGTGAGGTGTACAATACATGCTTCAACGGATACAAAGCTTAGAAATCATAAAATAACTAATCAGAATCTTATGATACCTGAATTTGTAATATCGAAATCAGTTGAGCCGAACTAAATCTTCCGAGTACTGATTACACTCTTCCAAGTATTTGGACTTGAAAAATCGTAATATTAAATTCAGTGAAGCTTATGTCAGATTTTGGAAGCTGAGTTTTGGATTCAACGCTGCTTACGTCTTTGCTCGAAAGACGTTCTTCATGCCTTGACCTGGATAGAAGATAGAACCCTATTTGAACAGGGCTTATATTGCTTTTTTTCCTCAAATAATCTCAATTCAACGTAGTATCTGCTTTCTGCCAAGGGCTTAGCTTTTACTTGGAGATTATTAATTTTTATGAACTACACATAAGCTTACTTTTGTCAACGAATTTTGAAAACTTTCACAAATGTATAGATTATTTCTAGAACCGACTTAGTTTCTGCTCATGACCCATTTTAAGCTGTCAACATGTTACAGCAGGTTGACTTCCAAATTCTAGTTTATATTTTTATAAAAAATTCCTTGCGTGTTTTATGTCAACATGAAGCTTTATTGCCTGTTTGGGTGTGCAAACTCCGTCCTAATTTAATTTTTACCAGTGTACGATAAAACGAATATCATCGAATTTTGACTTGAAGTGTTCACAGTAGTCGGAGTTGGGGACCTTTATTGCAGTCACAGTCTGGAGCTCCACATCGTCTTTCTGCATTGCGAAGTCAATAAAGTGAACGGGTTTTCCTAGACGCTTGAATAGATACAATTAAGTAATACGATGAGATCTTAGGATCGTTTCAAGGGGTGTTCAATGATCTGGTTTCGATATTTGCTTTCCTGCAATAGAAATGCTCAACAGGCGGTTTGTAGTTTGTTTTCTCGTCATTGTACTGAAGCGATAGCGTTGTACATATCCATTTAAGCTAATGTTTGGAATGACATTGGATAGGGTCAAGGCTGTGTCAATGCCAGGCACTGTCAAGCTATGGGGAAGGGGAATGGCTTGACACTTCGCTTGTCCTTCGTTAGCCAGAAACGAGAACTTTAATTAGTAAATGGGTTTGTAAATTGCTTATTTAGATCAATTACATTCGGCGGCATAGTACTACTGTGAAATGTCATAGCATAGGCGCTTGATCCTTTTACATATTCAGAGTGGTAAAATAGCTGTAGTGAACTGATGGATTTTCAAAACGAATTTAAACCAAAATGACAAAACAAAAGTCATTTTTAGAAAGTCGGGTATTTTTTGTCAATATTGTTTTGCCAATTTGATGTTTCTTATTCATTTCAAATATAATTATTGATTCATTTGCTGCTATTTGCTATCAATATGCACCAAATCCAATGTACCTAC
>JAQFYU010002855.1:0-11017 GCA_034694905.1 Ceratophysella granulata
TCAACTGTTGTAAATTCGACAAGAAGAGTCCTCAAGTGTTGCTCAATGGTTTGATTCATAAACTTTCCTAGCGATTTCTTGGGAACAAATGCATAAGAAGTTTTTCCTTGGGACAACGGTGTGACGATTGATGGAGATTCTCCCTAAAAATTAGGATTGTTTACTGTCCAAATTAAGCTTAGTTAAGGTTTAACTTTTGTACTTTTACTACTCACATTGGCATATCGGTATTCCGAAGAGTTACCCGCAACCACCTGTTTCAGAAATTCGACATCACCCTCAGTCCTGGGATACAACTTGTAGAGCAAGTACTTGTAATTCTCAGTCTGCTGGGCTGCAAAAATCGGGACTACACCAACAAGGCAAAGACACATAAGATGCTTCAACATGGTTGAATCTAGGATGTCAACCTGACAAGCTACTGGTGTACCAAACTCAAAAATGAAACTTAGAATGGAATTGAAAATAAGAACTCGCTCGTGCTTTTATACCAGATGATACGAATGCAAGCTTGCTTGCGTTGAATTTTTTGTTATCATAATGGAGAGTTGTCATGTCACTAAAACACACTTTGTAGTACATAGCATATTTTCTTCACTCATTTTCTTTAATATAAAACATGGGGGAAAATCAGCAGTGTAGGAGTATGCTGAGCACATCATAATTAATACAAAATCAAACCAAATATTCATTCATTGGAGTTTGCAACAAGCGCCGGTACAATGTTGCGATCATTGATTAAAGAAGACATTCTGGGTTGAAGTCTTGGCTTGAAAAGTAGAATTATCCGCTCCGTGTCAAGTTTCAACATTTGAGATTTAGTGCATTTAAGAAAATGTACCATGCCGATTTGTATGCAAATTTTTGTATCGAGGGAAATGAAAAGCTATGAAGTCTAACTCAACGTGGTTCCCCGATCCGGCATATCCCGAACTTAGTATTTGTTGATATCTTTTCAGAATGACTTCTGACGCCATTTGTTTTTTCAATCGTGGACTTTGAAGTCAAAATCGAGAAAATGACAGTGTAGATGGCAGGCCTTTACTTGCGTTGCATTTACTAATGGATGAGGTCACCAGTATAAGCAGCAGCTTCAAAGGTTGTTAAAATAATATGATGTAAGTACTGTATGCATCGGCTGCTTCGAAAATACATAATGACACTGGAAATATAGTTTAGTAAGTTGAATTTATGCATGGCACGAAACAGTAAATTAAACCATTTTCTAAATTCTTGCTGACGAAGGTGTTTGCCCATTAAAACAACGATCTAATGTATTTTTTGGAATGAAACAAAAATGTATTTGTATATCCAGTAAAAAGGTAGGTCTGGGGACGTTTGGGCTCACGGTACATGCAACATGCAAACCTCAATTGGATGTATCATGTGAACTCAAAATATAAACGTATGGTTCGCATAATTTATATATTAGATGAAGAGAAACCGTTGTTTGCTCCTATTCGAACTAATGAAATGGCTGATGTGTTACTATTCTCCTTATTGCTAATGTAATTTGCCGCTAAAATCGTTGTGGCATTTTGTCCACGCGACGCATTGTGATTTAATATAGTAAAATAAAAAATCAAGACCCAAAACCTCTATTTATGATCATTGACACCGAACAGTTAGGACCGTCTATAAACATCGTTTGTAGGATGGCTACATTTTTCGCAAATTGTTGCTAGGCTGGCTGGGTATAAGGTTCAATCAACCCGTTATTTACCTGAAACAAGTGTGTAAATGTGACAACCTTCTAAAAGACTATTTTAAATCGAAATATAACAAGTAAATCATGTTCTTTCAACAGTTTCACCCAAATACCTGAACTTAAAACATTTGAAATAAACTACGTGGTACTGAGAAATCTGCAGGCATCTACGAGACAACACGTAAAATGAGTTTCAAATTTGGATCCATTTATTTCAGAGTAAAAAGAATATTAGCAAATTGACAGAAATATTAATATTCGTTACTAATTGTATAATTGGGTCACTTTTAAGGTCCGAAATATGATTTCAATATTCTTGAAAAAGAAACAAGTGTTTTTAAACATAAACAATAAATCTTCCTTCTCTATAGTTTCCGTTTCCAATGATGGGTATGATTTTGAGGTTGGAGGTTGTGCCCTTGTCATGGCTGACGCTTCCAATGTAAGGGTTGGACACGGAGATCCAGAAAGAGGATGAACTGTCGATAGCTTTGTAGTCAACTCGACATCCAGTACATCCAGTCAGCATCCCGTAGCTCTGAGCTCCATAGGCAATGGAATGATGAGGAGGGATTTCGAACTCGGGAAGCAAGGATTTACTCCAGTCACCAGACCCTTCACATTTGTTGTAGGTCATTTGATACGTTTTGTCCAGAGTATTGTAAATGGTTACGTCAAAGGTTCGAGCGGCACGGTCACTACCAAAGATACCAGCATGGAGTCGTTGCAAGGCAGTTTCAATGAAAGGTGCAGCATATTCCTTGGCAGTTCCCAAGATAGATACAATAAGTCCGTGTGGAACTCCTCGGGGGCCGCCTGGAGGCATCTGTCCAAATCATTTAAAATATAACAAGTTTATCTTTCGTTAAAGTTGAACTTTATGCATTGGAGAAAGAAGACTTACGTAGGGGATGTCCTTAAGGTCACAGCACACCATATCCACATTGTTCAACGCAGTGTCGTCACCTGCAGATGAATTTCACATTAGAAACGTTTCTGATTGACGGTGACACGTTTGCCAAGACAGATTTAAATTGGCTGGCGAACATTGCCAATGGTATGGTAATGATTTGATTATAACCTGAAACCCCTTCTGGCTGCAGGAAATTCAAATCTCATGTTTCAAACGGAAGCCTGAACTCACCAGCTCCGAGTGAGGGTTCAACTTGAGTGCGTAGTCCACAGGCAGCTTGCTGACTCAAACATTTTTGTACACCAGTCCAGTCACCCCATCCGGTTCCATCTCCTTCGATTGTTGTACTGACTCCGGTGGAGATGGAGAGATCGCTACAAAGAATTCGGAGGTTGTTCGTCGCAGTATCATCCTCAATACCTTGAGATTTTTCAGAACGGAGTTCGAAACCGTTAACTTGGTAACCTTCGGGACAGTAAAAAGTTCGGCCAAAGTCGCCCCACTGTCCTTCCAGACTCGAGATTTCTTTGAAGTCGTGGGATCCAGGAGTGGCGCAGAGTAAGCGGATCGCATTGAGCGCTGTGTCATCTCCAGCTCCTTGTGACTGCTCCGTCTTCAGTCTCATTCCAACAACAAAGTCACCGGGTTGACATTCTCCCCAAACACCCCATGAACCCCAGTTGGTCACTCGTGGACTTTCAATTAAGTAGTTGGCACGTGGACTTTGTGCTGAAAATCAAATCAAAAATATTGCTTTAAATTGAGCCAGGGTAAAACATTTGACCATTGTAGTTGACTTACGGAACGTTTGCCGAGAATTGATCTGGTTGTTAACGCTCAACCTAAATAAATTTTGTAATAGGTTATTTGTCTAGCAACTTGACCATGTGACATGTATCGTAGACCTGGTTTTGAATAATTCGCTTACTGCTCAACTGTTGTAAATTCCACAAGGACTGCCTTCAAGTGTTGCTCAATGGTTTCATTCAGAAACTTCACTTGGGCATTCCTGGGAACAAATGCATAGGCGGTTTTTCCTTGGGACAACGGTGTCACGATTTTTGGAGATTCTCCCTAAAAATTAGGATTATTTTTAACGTAATTTGAGCTGATTTAAGGTTTAACTTTTGTTCTTGACCACTTACGTTGGCATATCGGTATTCCGAGGAGTTACCCGCAACCACTTGTTTCAGAAATTCGACATCATCCTGATTTTTGGGATACAACTTGTAGAGCAAGTAGTTGTAATTCTCCGTCTGCTGGGCTGCAAAAATCGGGACTATGCCAACAAGGCAGAGACACAGAAATTGTTTCAACATAGTTGAAACAAGGATTTAAACTTTCAATTCTACTGTATATGAGTTTCGTGTGCTGCAACCTCCGAAATGAAACTTTGAAATGTATTGATATTTTTAATTAGCAGACTATTTATAACAAATTCCATGAATTAAAACTTGCTTGAATTGAGCTTGGGTTGAACGATGGATAGTTGTCATTTCATTAAACCACACACACTTTGCATTACATAGCATGTTTTCCCCTCGTCTTCAATTATTTGAAAAATTAGTAGAAAAATCAGCAATACGAGTATGCTGAGCATAACACAATTAATATGCAAATTCAAAACAAATATTCATTCATTATAGTAAGAAATATGTGTCTATACAATGTTGATGTTGCCATATTCATTAATTATTATTCTAGGTTGGAATCGTTGGCTAGGAAAGCAGAATTATCTACCCTGTATTAAAGTTTCAGCATTTGAGATAAAGTGCATTTATGAAATTGTACCATATTTATACTTATTGTGTATGCAAATTTGTTTGTAGGTACCGACAGAAATGAAAAGCTGTGACGTTAAACTCAACGTGGCTCCTCAATCCGGCATACCCAGAACTTAGTATCTGTTCATTTTTTTAATATCTTTTCAGAATGACCTTCGACACCATTTGTCGTTTCAAATGTGGACTTTGAAATCAAAATTGAAAAATGTAGTTATCCAAACCACGGCCATTGTTGCCCCGGGCGGTTGAAAGTCAGTATGCCTTTACCTGCATTGCATTTGCTATGAGCGGGTTGCGGTCAACCAGTGTAGCAGTACCAAATAGGCATTCGACATAATACACAGTACTGTATGCAAAAACTGTTCTGAAAATACACAGGGAGGCCGGAAATAAAGCTTAATCATTTGAATTTACGCATGACACGAAACAGCAAATTTAATCATTTTGTAAATTCTTATTAAAAACGATTTTTGCACATTAAAATAACGCTAGAATCTAATGTATTTCTTTGAATGGGACAAAAATTTATTTGTAACCAGTATAGTCCCGGGGACGTTTGAGCTCACGGTTCATACAGCCCTCAATTGGATATGTCATATGCGAATTCAAAATCCCAATGGAAGATTCGCATAATTTATTAGATGGCGAGAAATATGTTATTTGCTCCTATTCGAACTGATGAAATAGCTGAGGTGCCCCTTTTCTCCTAATTGTTAATGTCATTTGCCATTAAAATCGTTAGTATTTTGTCTATGCGACGTATAGTGACCTAGTCAAATAAAAATCAAACCCGCCATTTTTGATCTTTGACGCAGAATTGTTGGGGCCGTCTATAAGAATTTTCTGTGTGCAGTATGGCACATTTTTCGCAAATTGTTGCTGGGCTGTGTATTAATACTTTTTAGTTCTTACACTAAATTGAATCGAAATCTAGCGAATAGGCCATTTACTTTTATCCGCCGAATATCCGAACCTTAAATCATTTGAGCTTTGAGATAGCATATGTAAGAATAAATGCAGAGGAATCTGTGAGACAACACGTAAAAATCAATTTCAAATTCGGATCCTTTTATTTCAGAAGAAAATCAAATATTTGGTCAAATTGTCAGAAATGTTTATATTCGTCGCTAATTGTATAATTGGGTTACTTTAATATTCCGGAATAAGATTTCAATATTCTTGAAAAGGAAACAAGTGTTTTACACATAAACAATGAATCTTCCTTCATTATTGTTTCCGTTGCCAACGATGGCCATGATTTTCAGGTTGGAGGTTGTGCCCTTGTCATGGCTGACTTTTCCAATGTAAGGGTTGGAAACCCTGACCCAGAAGGAAGATGAACCGTCGGTAGCCTTGTAGTCAACTCGACATCCAGTAGCTCCAGTCAGGACTCCATGACTCTCAGCTCCATAGGCGATGGACTGGTGAGGAGGGATCTTGAACTCGGGAAGCAAGGTTGAACTCCAGCCACCAGACTCTTCACATTTGTTGTAGGTCATTTGGTACGTTTTGTCCAGAGTATTGTAAATGGTTACGTCAAAGGATCGAGCGGCACGGTCACTACCAAAGATACCAGCATGGAGTCGTTGCAAGGCAGTGGTAATGAAAGGTGCAGCATATTCCTTGGCAGTTGCCAAGATGGATGCAATAAGTCCTGGTGGAACTCCTCGGGGGCCTGCTGGTGGCATCTGTCAAAATCAGTTCAAAATTAAAATATGACGAACATAATCTTTCGTTAAAGTCGAACTTTTGTGTATTAGTGAAAACTTACGTAGGGGGTTGGCTTAAGGTCACAGCACACCATATCCACATTGTTCAAAGCAGTGTCGTCACCTGGAGGTGGATTTTTGCATTAGAACTACTTGGTATTATGGTATAGTTAATTGGTATAGCTTAAAACTCCCTTCTAGCTGAAGGAAGTTCAGATCTCAATGTTTCAAACAGACGCCTGAACTTACCAGCTCCGAGTGAGGGTTCAACTTGAGTGCGAAGTCCACAGACAGCTTGTTGACTCAAACATTTTTGTACACCAGTCCAATCACCCCATCCGGCTCCATCTCCTTCAATTGTAGTACTGACTCCGGTGGCGAGATCGCTACAAAGAATTCGGAGGTTGTTCGCCGCTGTATCGTCTCCAAGACCTTGAGATTTCTCAGAACGGAGTTCGAAACCGTTAACTTGGTAACCCTCGGGACAGTAGAAAGTGCGTCCAAAGACGCCCCATTGTCCTTCCAGACTCGAGATTTCTTTGAAGTCGTGGGATCCAGGAGTGGCGCAGAGAAGACGGATCGCATTTAGCGCAGTGTCATCTCCAGCTCCTTGTGACTGCTCCGTTTTCAGTCTCATACCAACAACAAAGTCACCGGGTTGACATTCTCCCCAAACACCCCATGCTCCCCAGTTGGTCACACGAGGACTTTCAATCAAGAAGTTGGCACGTGGACTTTGTGCTGAAAATAAAAAAGTTTGGATTAAATTGAGTCAGGCTCACAGATTTAACCACTGCTGTTGACTTACGGAACGTTTGCCGAGAATTAACCTGTTTGTTAACGCTCAACCTAAAAACATTTTGTATTAGTTTATTATGTCAAGCAATTTGACCATGTCAGATGCATAGTATCCCTGGGTTTGAATAATTCGCTTACTGCTCAACCGTTGTAAATTCCACAAGGACTGCCTTCAAGTGCTGCTCGATACTTTGATTCAGAAACTTTGCTTGAGAACTCTGGGGAACAAATGCATAGGCGGTTTTTCCTTGGGACAACGGTGTCACGATTTTTGGAGACTCTCCCTAAAAATTAGGATTATTTTTAACGTAATTTGAGCTGATTTAAGGTTTAACTTTTGTTCTTGACCACTTACGTTGGCGTATCGGTATTCCGAGGAGTTACCCGCAACCACTTGTTTAAGAAATTCGATATCACCCTCAATCCTGGGATACAACTTGTAGAGCAAGTAGTTGTAATTCCCAGTTTGCTGGAATGCAAAAATCGGGACTATGCCAACCAGGCAGAGACACAGAAGTTGTTTCAACATCGTTGAAACTATGGATTTCAACTTTCAGTTCTTTACGAGTTACAAGTACTGCAAGCTCAGAAATGAAACTTTGAATTGGATTGATATTTTGAATTAGCACAGACTATTTATACCAAATGCCATGAATTAAAACTTGATTGAATAGAGCTTGGGTTGAACGATAAATAGTTGTCATGTCATTAAATCACACTTTGCAGTACACAGCATATTTTCCCCTCTTCTTGAATAATATGAAAGATTAGAAAGATCAGCAATACGAGTATGCTGAGCACAACACAATAAATATGTCAATTCAAATCATATATTCATTCATTAAAGTATGCAATAAGCGCCTATACAATGCAGTGAAGGTCTATTTGCCATCCAGCTCTATTTTTTGCCATTTTTGCCGAAAAAAATCGCATTTTCGTCAAAAATGGAACAATATGTAACTTATAGCTTATCACATTTTTATAACATGATTTGCCGTGCGATCCACTATATATTTTATGTACACTGTGACTTGCCGTATTCTATGCATTTGTTTTTGTGTAACATAGTACTCTAAAATATGGCATGTGGTAGTAGATGCTTTCAATACTCGAGATGCATCATTCCTATCAATGAACACTTTCATGGTAGCTATTACGCTAAAATGTGGAGGGGATGAAGAGAAATGATTTCAAATTGGTTAAGAAAGTTTGGCATTCGTGATAGAGCTATTCATTTCCATTCTATCTCTATCTATTCGCATTCGCATTCGCCAGTGGACTAATCCACGGAACACCGATTGCCAATTCTCAGTTACATCTGTGTTATATCTCTCTCATAGTATCGGACTGGATGACTTTCATAGTTTGTTGATGTGTAAATTGTGTTTTTTCTCCTTCGTTTCTCTCAAGTTGCCTCGCAATTATATTTGTGATTTTGGTTTTTCCAATTTTGCCAATTTTGCCACCCCGATTTCGGCTGGAATATTCCGATTTTGCCGATTTTGCCGCTAATACAATGTTGTTGCCATTCAATAATAAATATTCTGGGTTGGAATCGTTGGCTAGAAAAGTAGAATTACGTATCTACCGGGTACCAGTTTCAACATATTGAGATATAGTGCATTCAAGAAAATCTACCATATCTATACCTATATATACATATATGCAAAATTTTTGTAGGTACCGACAGAAATGAAAAGCTGTGACGATAAACTCAACATGGCTCCTCAGCACGGCATACCTAGAACTTAGTATTTGTTCATATTTGTTGAAATCCTTTCAGAATGACCTTCGAGACCATTTGTCCTTTTAACCGTGGATTTTGAAATCAAAATCGAAAGATGTCAACTTGTTGTCTAAACCACGGCCATTGTTGACCCGCGACGGTTGAAAGCCAGGATGCCTTTACCGGTATGCATTTGCTACAGGGCTGCGGTCACCCAGTGTAAGCAGTACCAAACCAAGTAGGCATTCGACATCGTATACAGATGCAAGAGCTGTTCTGAAAATACATGAGGCCAGAAATATAGCTTTATCATTTGAACTTATGCATAGCACGAAACAGCAAATTAAATCATTTTGTAAATTCTAATTGAAGACGATTTTTGCACATTAGAACAACGCTCTAATCTAATGCATTTCTTTGAATGAGACAAAAATGTATTTGTTTCCTGTATAGAAGGTAAGTCCTGGGTCCCGGAGACGTTTGAGCTCACGGTTTATTGTCCTCAATTGGATTTATCATGTGTACTCAAAATCTCAATGGAAGGTTCGCACAATTTATTCGATAGAGAGAATCTGTTGTTTGCTCCTATTCGAACTGATGAAATGGCTAAGGTACATTTTTTTTCATGCGACGTATAACCTAGTCAAAAAAAAATCAAAGTTCAAACCCGCCATTTATGATCTTAGACGCAAGATTTGTTGGGACCGTCTTCAAGAATTTTCTGTGTGCAGTCTATGACTACATTTTTCGCTAATTGTTGCTCTGCTGTGTATTAATGGCTCAATTATCCAGTTATTTACAAGAAACAAACCTATACATATGATTACCTATAATATACTTTAGTTCTTACACTAAATTGAATCGAAATCTAGCGAATAGGCTATTTACTTTCTTCTGAATATCCGATCCTAAAAACGTTTGAGCTTTGAGATAGCCTATGCAAGAATAAAGGCGGAGGCATCTGTGAGAAAACACGTAAAAGTAATTTCAAATTCGGATCATTTTATTTCAGAAAAAAAAAATCAAACATTTTGGCAAATTGTCAGAAATGTTCATATTCGTCGCTAATTGCATAATTGAGTCAATTTAATGTTTTGAAATAAGATTTCAATATTCTTGAAAAGGAAACAAGTGTTTTTACACATAAACAATGAATCTTCCTTCATTATTGTTTCCGTTGCCAACGATGGCCATGATTTTGAGGTTGGAGGTTGTGCTCTTGTCATGGCTGACTTTTCCAATGTAAGGGTTGGAAACCCTGACCCAGAATGAAGATGAACCGTCGGTAGCCTTGTAGTCAACTCGACATCCAGTAGCTCCAGTCATGAATCCGTGACTCTCAGCTCCATAGGCAATGGACTGGTGAGGAGGGATCTTGAACTCGGGAAGCAAGGTTGAACTCCAGCCACCAGACTCTTCACATTTGTTGTAGGTCATTTGGTACGTTTTGTCCAGAGTATTGTAAATGGTTACGTCAAAGGATCGAGCGGCACGGTCACTACCAAAGATACCAGCATGGAGTCTTTGTAAGGCAGTGGTAATGAAAGGTGCGGAGTATTCCTTGGCAGTGGCCAAGATGGATGCAATAAGTCCTGGTGGAACTCCTCGGGGGCCACCAGGTGGCATCTGTCAAAATCAGTTAAAAATTAACATATGACGAGTATATCTAACGTTAAAGTTGAAATTTTGCGTATTGGTTAAAAAAAAAACTTACGTAGGGGGTTGGCTTAAGGTCACAGCACACCATATCCACATTGTTCAAAGCAGTGTCGTCACCTGGAAGTGGATTTTTACATCAGAACTATTTGGTATTGAAGGTAGTGTCGGATTTGTCATGACAGATTTCTTTTAAATGGCGACTATTATGATAGTTGTTTGAAGTCCCTTCTGACTGAAGGAAATTCAAATCTTACCAGCTCCGAGTGAAGGTTCAACTTGAGTGCGAAGTCCACAGACAGATTGTTGACTCAAACATTTTTGTACACCAGTCCAATCACCCCATCCGGCTCCATCTCCTTCAATTGTAGTACTGACTCCGGTGGCGAGATCGCTACAAACAATTCGGAGGTTGTTGGCCGCAGTATCATCCCCAAGACCTTGAGATTTCTCAGAACGGAGTTCGAAACCGTTGACTTGGTAACCCTCGGGACAGTAGAAAGTGCGTCCAAAGACGCCCCATTCTCCTTCCAGACTCGAGATTTCTTTGAAGTCGTGGGATCCAGGAGTGGCGCAGAGAAGACGGATCGCATTGAGCGCTGTGTCATCTCCAGCTCCTTGTGACTGCTCTGTTTTCAGTCTCATACCAACAACAAAGTCACCGGGTTGACATTCTCCCCAAACACCCCATGCTCCCCAGTTGGTCACACGAGGACTTTCAAT
>JAQFYU010002856.1:0-11013 GCA_034694905.1 Ceratophysella granulata
TATTACAGTTACAAATTCTTTTGACTCGTTGAAACTCTTTTTGGATGTCAGTCAAGAATCTAGTACAACTTGTCTTTGTCTTATTTCTTATTATTAGTAACTGACTTTAGAATTTAAGAATTTTCTCTTGTTATTCTCAGATCCTTGAACATTGAACATTCTATGTACGTTTGCATGACATTTGAGAAGCGGTTGTCAGGCGGGGGAAAAAAAGATTCTCGTACCTAGGCTGACAGCCTCTCGGCACTTTTACCAGCAGGGAGAGTTAAATTGAGGCTGGAGCTTTAATTTAAAAATAATTCAGTTGAGTCCAAACGAATCTTTTCCTATTTTAGTATTCATTAGATACGGTTAGGGTCACCCTCGGGAGTTTTTCGGATTTTCTTGGTTGGAGGGAATGAATTCTGACCTCAGAAAACAAATCAAAATCCAGCTGGGTGTTAGTTTGCAAGGAAAAAGCGTTAGGGAAATTTAGCATCTGTTCTAAATAGGTTTTGTATTATTATGGCTTATGTCCGTAGTGTAGCTCTCTTTCCCCCGAGGACACTCGGTTTTCTGTTTTTGTATTATTAGATCATGTTTTCCGGGATTTTTTGTACCTAAATGGTTTTTTACTATGTATTTTCTATGCTAACATTCTTCTATTTTAACTGTATTGCCTCTGTCTATGTGTTTGACATGCAGGTGGGTGACTCGAGTGATGTGTCACACTCTCAAACCAGTCGGGGTTTCCTTTCTGCCAAGGGATCCAAATTACAGATATTCGGTGACAATGAACTTTTGGTAAGCATGCTCTTTCATTTTAATACCAAAAACGTTGTTCAGATTTCAGATTTGCGGGAAACTAGAAATTTCGTTATCTTTTAAGATTCAGTTTTATGATCATTTAAATTCCGGTGCATTTGTGTCATAATTATAATTTTTAGAAGACACAAATCGGCAATATTCGCAGCCGACGCGCTCAGCGATGAGTTAAAACGTTATTTAAATAATATTTATTTTAAACATAAATCTTCTAATTTTCTGAAAAACTCAAAGATACATGTAACATTCTAAATTTAAGAAAATTAAAGTTTAATATGCAAATTCATTTCTATTTTTCTTCGCTTTTTAATAGACGCTGTTGCTATGGACATTCTTCCATGCCAACGTAATGCTAATATTAAAGAATTCGAAAACGCTTCGCTTTAACGGCTTAAACATTGAGAAAAATTCTTTTATCGTTTAAATGGTAGCGGTATTTCAAAGAAAATGTGAGAATTCGCGGCATTTATATCAAAACGCCAAACCTTCCAATGTGGCAATTCTCGCGCTTCACCCTGTAATGTACGCCAATTTGTTTTTGATTTTTAAAACTATAGAGCTTGTTGTCATAGCGGCGTTACTTTCTATTCAAAGCACGCTTTGTGCACAAACAACTAAATTCCCGTATTTAATTATCTCTGATATCGGAATAATAATTACCATGGCAACCAAACAGATGAAATTTTATGCATTAAACTCCCGTGGAAGTGCTTTCCATTGATCTAGCATGAAAATTCGAGTTTCAAAACAAGATTTAATGCGCAAATGCCGGCAGGATTTTGCGTTTTACCTACCCTGCGTTTTACGCGTTTTACCCATTAAATTCGTCCTGCATGGCCCACACATAAAGTAAAGTTCAAAGTGAATTAAGTAAATAAATTGAAGTGAAATAAAATGGGTAAAAACTCGGTAGTTCAGTATTCAAGCCTGAAGAGCTCCGCCCAAACGCACAACTCATATCAGAGGGAAATAAAGCTGTCACATTGTTACGTCTAATGATGGCATTTCCTATTACGATTTTGGGAATATACATGCCAAACAGTCAGAATGTCAGAGTGTTCCTGCTGCCAAAACTAAAGCCGATGAGCAGAAATGCTAAAACTAATGGAGAAAAAATTAATATTACTATACCAGCTTAGCATTGGCTGAATTACTGCATACCACGAGGAGCAACTCGTTTCGAATGGCTGATTTTTCACTACAGAAGAAGAAACCTGCTGCAGAACTTGTCCCTATGTGCCTGGCATGTCATGTCGTCCTTCAATTTCTCAGATTTTTTTCATTTTTATGATTCTGCTGATGATAATCTGGTTGAGCTTGAGCATTAAGCAGGATAGCAGATTGTATCTTCCATAACGCCTAATATATTAAAACAATAAACCTGCTTATAGAAGATAATTCAAGTAAAATAATAACTTGATATACATATTTTATTCTATACTTTTTGGTTTGTTGTGCGAGAAGCGGAACCATTACTTAGGAAGCCGTAATATCTTCATAGAAAAATGTAATAAGCCTTGGCTACCTGGTTTGGTTTGGTCTGGGCTTACCTGTTCATGCATGGGTTACTGTATATGGCGGTTCCCGTGTCGGCAGTCGGCAAAAATACTGGGTTTCGGGTCACAGCCATATCAAGTTACATATTGGTGACATTAAAAGCTTATCATTTATTACTACGTTGAAGTTTTTTCACATTGCATGCCGGTCGGGTAACTATGACTGTAGGATGTGGTGATTAGAAGAAAAAAGCTGATTCGATGATCAGTGAAACCCGGGTAGTGCACGGTCAGTCGTGTCCTCTGATCTTTCGCCGACGCTTCTATTTTTCAAAGTTTTGCCCTGTATTTTACGAGGGAATATGTACAGAGTGTATGCGTTAATTGTCTGAGTTTTGAAAAAATTGATATTTTTATATGTGTTTTCATTAAAAATATAACCGGCGCAAATTGCGAATTATTAATGCTTTAGAAAAAAAAGTAGGAAATTAGGCGTTATGCGTTGTCATGGAAAGACAACGTAGCAACAACGATAATTTTGGGCCATTTTTGTCCAAACGCCCTTACAATATTATATATTCTTGCTTTGTATTTTATTTTATTAATTTTCATAATTTATTCCTTCATTTCAATAGAATTTCAGGTTTTCATAAGCAATAAGCTGTTGCTAGGACCATTTTTGCCCAAAATTTGTTTTAATATTTGACGTTGCTTTATTTATATATTTTTTTACTTTATTTTTATTTTATTTTTTTTACTTTAATTATTTTATTTTATTTTATATCAATTTCATGAATATTTATATATCTCATTTTTGAATTTATATGTTGCCAAAAATTGTGCAAATGACGCGTAAACGGCATTTAAAATGTACAAAATCCCAAAATTTTAAACAGTTGAAGGAAATATGACGTCCACCACCCTGTACTTGTGCCTGGCTAACAACATACCAGTTTTGTTGTCCCTTTGAAGTAACTTTTGTATATTTGCTACCAAAGTCAAAAAAGTTTTGAGAACACGCAATGCCATCAAAAAATTACCCGAGATTTGACAGTCGTCTAATAACTGTCCCAAGGGAATAATAGCAGGTTTGGTTGAAGGACGTACCTACTTGAGATCTTCAGATGCCGACTTTAGGCTAACGCATCTCGCAACTAATTTAGATCAGGTCAGTACTTGTAATCAGGAAGGTAGAAATTCTTAGAAAATTAATTACTTTGAGATAGAACTAAGGAACCTGATGTTTCGTCAGCTTTGGCTAAGCTACCTGAGCTGGGCTTTCCAAAGGCAATTTTGGTGCCATGCTGGTGCCTACATTTTTTGGGCTTCGTACATAGAATTATATGTTCAGTATTTTCATTATTCCCAAACCCGACCAGGGTTTCTCTTCAAGACAATTGAATTGAAATGAACCAGAGAAATTTCTCTGTTGTGTGGTGTGGAATGGTTTTGTGATGATGACTCCTGTCATGAAAAACTTGATGATTTTGAAATGTTGTTGACTGGGTTGGTTTGGTTATTGTTGAACCATTTCAAATCCGGGTTTTTGAGACCAGGCAGGCGAGGTTGAGGTCCCAGTCCAATCCAGGTGTGGTAGTCAAGTGTATTAACACACAGTTACATTATGCTTTTGGCTGAATGCTCTTCAGTACAATTTACAATTTACAATGATGTTGTTTGTATTCCAGAAGGGCAGCCATCCATTGCATTATTATGTGCTCTGGTTTGGTCAGAAGCAACATATAAAGGAGCAAGGTTCGATTTTAGCTCTTAAATTTAATTTTTTTTTTGATTTTTGAAATACTAGCGTATTCTAAATCTAAAATTTTGTTTGTATAAAATTTATCGACGTTTATCAATTTAAATCGGTAGAATTTGATTCAAATTAAACTTTCGCTTTCAAATTGGAAAATTTTAAATTGGCGAAGTTAAAGAATTTTAAAATCACAATGTAACGACCTAAAATGACGTTTTTAGGCCATATTCTAGAATATTAGTTATAAATTCATATTAAAGCCATGAAAATTTAAAATATTACAGAATTACTCTAATATGATATTTCCCCTGTAAACCATTATAATTTGCAATTTTACCAGTCAAATCGGAGCAGAATTCAAATCCGCTAATAAAAAATGCACATCTTCAAATATATCACAATTTAAGGGCTTAAAATTTCATACATAAGCCATATGCTAGAGTCTTAACTATAAATTTCATGTTTAACCCATGAAAATATTACAAAACTAAAATTACCATAATATGCTATTTTCAAATTTTGACAGCCTAAACTACGAAGTGCCAAAAATCTACAAACAAAACACCTAAAAACCGAAGCCTAAAGCCCTAACCCTGTGGATGAACTCGAAATACAATTCATAGTGTAATAGCCTAATATTCCATGTATTATTTGTTATGTAACTTGTAAATTGTAACTTTTCCCTCACTGTACTGAACCTGAACTACCTGCAATGCAACAAACTCGATAATAGTCTACTCTGTACGTGAGCCAGGGCTTCGTCGTGTAATTATCCTCCACAGGATTTTTTTCCTGTTGAATTGGATGGATGGATGGACAGACGGGCTTCAGCCTGAGACAGAAGAGACTCCATTTCCCAAATATCCATTCCAGTCCATCATGGACGGCAGACTTCTTTTTTTATTTAGAACCGTACAAAACGGAAATTAAGCACATTTAACGTCCGGCGGGCTAGCTTCTGCAAGGGTCCTTGAAGGGTTTACGATTACAAGGGTTGTCTCAATAGTACGGTCAAAATTTGTAACTATCTACTATCTACATGTAATTATTTAAATATTTAGCTCAATTTTAAGTTGAATTTTGATATTCGTAATTTCCAATGCATCAACCGAAAATTTTAAAGGGTAAAAATGTCTGATCCAGTAAAATACTAACTTTTTCAGCAAATCCGAAATACAAATCGCTTCTTTTTATTTTGTTGTAAAAGTTGGTTAAATTAGCTTACATTTAAGCTACGTTAGTTTAATATTTTATACATATCTAAACTGAAACATTTTAAAATCCGCGAATTATGAAGTACTGCAAGGATGGTTTCTTTTATTCGATCAGTCATAGGAAACTAATTAAAAATCATTTCAAACTAAGTAAATTTTAAAGAAAAATTCGCAATTTGATTGAACATTGTTTCAATTTTTTTCAAAATTATAAATCAATCGATAGTAATTTCACGATTAATTCGAAATACTAAATGTTACAAAAAGCCTATTTACATCTTCAGCCAATATATTGATTTTGACAAAACTTTTGGAACAACCCTCGCAGAAGGAGTACTTTGCCTTGAACTTGAGCCAGACAGTCGAAGGAAGGACCCTTCTTTACGGAATAATGGTTATAATGACGAGCCTCTCTCAATTTCCTAGACTTACGTAATGACAGTATGATCAGAAAATTACCCTTTGGAGCCTTTGTCTCCACACAGGTACTTGGGCTAAAAAACAAATTAAAAAAACTCTTAATTCCACACAAAGAAAAATTTGGTTTCCGATGATGACACATCAATGCCAAATTGCCAAAGTCGTCGTCCCTTTGTCATATCTACATTGATTTTGCAAGGATCATGGATAGTGCGTAAAAATTGTGGATGTAGAGTGACAAGGCACTACTACAATGAAACTCGACGCTTGAGAACAAACCTGACACCCTTTGTCATGTGGGAGAGGCTTAAAAATTCGTATCATTTGTCTACACTTCCAGCTCCTCCAATCCCCCAACTCACCTGAAATAGAAATGAGTGAATGCATATCCAATTCGGTCCTTTCAAAAATCTCCCCAAAAAGGAAACCAAAACTTTGTTTCTAAAAATGAACTGTATTCCGTTTTCTATGTACATACTACTTAAAAGATAAGCTCTAGTTAACTAATCTTTAGAATTCTGAAGAAGTCTTCTCCAATTTCACTTTCCTTTACCATTTACCATTTACCATGCGTGGACCCTTGCTTTCATACGGCTCTTCATTCATGATTCCAAAACAGGAGCATAGATTTATAAATATTTCACATGGTTCAATTCAGGGTTCTCAACCATTTCATATACCGGAACAGTCTAAGCTGGCTTTAATACGAGTTTTGTATGAGAGGTGAAAATTGAGCTGTTTTCCAGTATAGAACAATGTCCAGGGAAATTTTAAATAGCATAAGACATAAATCTTAAATACTTGTGTTGAATGGATGAAGATATACGTTGAGTTTGGTCAATTCTGTCCGACCGGATTTGCTGGACCAATTGGGTCTGAATTTGTAGTAGAATGCGCATGTGCATATTGCAAAAGTTCATGCATTGATTCTTTTAAATCTATTTTCTAAAGCAGGATTTGCAGTTTTGAAAATGTTAATTTAAAATAAGCAATTATATTTTTTATATAAATCAGGCGGCATAAAAAAAATTAGCTCAATTTTATTTGGTTAGTAAATTAAAAATTAATATTTCCATCTCGACAGGACAAAGCTCTCAGAATTATTATTTTTAGACCAAAAGGTTATATAGGATGGGCCTATAGTCTGTCTGTCTGTCCGTCCGTTCGCTATGTTTTAGATGTGTTAAGTTTTGATTTTTTTTTAGTTCTAGTTAACGTAGGTTATTCAAATTGCAGTTTGTTTTACTCTCACCTTTTAAAATTATTATTTTTAGAGTGATTACGATTTAAATAAAAATTTTGCTTGTTGGCTTATAATTATGTTTCCCAAATTAATGTTTCTAATTTGGTTTAAAATTTTAACATTTGTAGCTTGTTTAGATTATTAAAATTAGTTTTTTCTATTTTTTTTGCCTGGCAAGATGTTTAAAATTAGTATTTTTATTTCCTGGAGAGTTAATTGCTAAATAGACCCATTAAAAGACTCAAGGCTAATTGTTCAGAACCTAGATCGACCAGGCGGAATTGACCATGAATTCATAAGAAATTCGAAATGAACAACTCGTCTTAAATACAGTCTTTGAACAAACCTGATGACATCTCGTCCCTCGGATTAGCCGGTTTTGTGTATGTATTTAAGTGTTAGTGTTGAAGGTGCTCAAGTACCTTGTAAAACCTGGCTAAGCTTCTTAACGTACTTCCTCTCTAGTGGGCACTTTGTTCAAATAATGTCCAAATGCCCCCAACATTTCCAGTTTCCCATTTCCCCCATTTTATTGTTGAAATTATTATGATAGGCTAGCCAGAGCCAAGTAAATACATGGTACTTAAACCATAAGCCCAACCTAATACCCGCTATGACTACAGACACTCCAAAATGCTCAAGGATTAGCCATGTTTTTGGTCAAATAGAAGAATCCAGCTACTCAGCTTCTCCAGAGACACAATAGAAGTGGACAGATATCCCCTGGTCTCTCTCGAGAAGAAGTACACAGTGCAGTAAGAAATGAATCCCAATGATTTATGATTGGTACTAATGGATGCCAAGTACACGAGGGCTTGGAACAATGTACGAGGATCTCTGGCCATATAACAGCCATGATGCTGGAGCTGGATGAAATAATGTCCGAATTAAAATTGCCTGCAGCGAGTAATAAAACTCTGTAGTGCATCCCTCTCCAAGATCCATTTTTTCTGTGCATCCTAAAATAGCTGAACGTCTGGATTTCAAATCATAGGGAAAGGTTCGTATGTATTAAAAAAGGTCGAAATATGCATAAAACACAAACGACTTATGTACTAAAATATGTAGCAAACGAAGACGAAGGATTATGCTCTAAAAATATGCAGCAAAATCGGATTATGCTCTAAACTATGTAGAGAAACGGTTTTGCACTAAAATATGCAGTTCAAAACGAAATGTAATGTGTTCTCAAATATGCAGCAAAACAAGGACTATGCACTAAAATATACTGAAAAGCGGTTTACGCACTAAAATATGCACCAAAAACAATTTTCAGCAAAAATGTGCCTTTAAATTTTGAACAAATAGAAGTTTTGGTTTATAAACCAGTCAGCCAAGTTCTTAAAACGCAACTTAAAAAAACACCCATACCAGTTAAAATTAAGCTGCTAATAAAGTGTTAAAAATTCCAATATAAGATATTGCCAAAAATTGAAATCTGTGAATTCTTTGAATGGACAATTTAAATGTTAAAGGTACGCAATAAAAGGTAAAATATATTTCCAACAAATTTTTTTAAAAACGTGAAAATCCGCAAATCCGCAAAAAATTGTCATGTACAGTAAAATTTGATTATTGGCTCCAGGCTCCACGCTGGGGTGAATCAAAGAGATTTAAAAATCTGCAGCTAGCCTCCGGAAAATATGTTTTTCGTATAGTAGTAAAGCGTTCCATACAGATCAGATGCTAGAATATAGATTCAAGTTCCTAATTTAATTGAAATTGATGCCTGACGTGACCAATTATTGAATATTTTGGTGATAACCTTGTTTAAGTTCTTGGTGGTTTTTGGTTTTGAGTTTGATTGCATTGAATTGGCGTTGCCAGAGATCCTCCTGCCGATTGCATGCAAGCATGAGGGAAAAGTCGAATTTAGGGGGAGAAAAAAAAGTAGGAACTCGTAAAATATTGAATAAAAGTCAAATCATCATGGTTCATGATTCTAGCACCAGCCATAACCCAAGTTCCAGTCGAGATATTCAGATATGCTTAGCATGCACCCACTATAGCCTACCTTAGCTCTTTACTCCAGAATCCTGAAGAATATTTTAAAGCAAGGTCAGAAATATGAATTGTTTTTAATTGATTTGCGTGTAGACCAACTTTTACCATAGATTTACATAGCGTGCTTGAGATTCAAATACTTGGGCATTATTTGTAGCACTTTTGGAAAAACGGGTTCGGGCTAATTATGCCCTTTGAGGATTTTAAAAGTTATGACCTTGGATTGTCTGATCAGAACAGGTTCTTATAGTGGTATATATGACGTTGCTATGCTGCTAGTACAAGGAATTGCAATAGCTAACGCTAGATTCTGATTTCCGATAGGGTTGAAGTTGAAACGAGCATATTGTGTGTGAAAATAATGAAAACAATTTTCAACCCCTTCTCTGATTTTTTTTTCTTCAAAGGCAAACGACGAAGTGAATTGAAAATGCAAATTGAGAGCGTGTTTATTTGATCTCGGAAGCTTCAGTTGAGCTGAAAGGGATGAAAATGAAATAGATACGTTATAAAAGGCATTCAAAGTGCACATAAGGGGATTCTGGTTATTTGTAGAACTGAATTTGCAAGATTTACTACGTGGGACGAGCTTTCCCTTGAAATTCGGAACTAGTGCAGAAAAGTGGAGAGAGCTTTAGGTTTACTTAGTGGCTCGGGTTCGTAGATTTTATGGGGTTGACAGTTAAAGGGACTTTTTGGCAGATGATTTGTGTCCTTTTGGCGGTCGGTAGGTCTGTAACACAGCAGGAGTTCGACATCAATAGCACTCTTCTCCGAACATTAATGTTCTCCAAAGTAGTCGAGGTTTGGGGTTACGTTCACGCTTCTATGTTGAGCACTGGTAACTGGCACTGAGGAGGTAGTAGACCGAGGGTGGATTTTGGACTTTCTATCCGGCTCGAGTGAGTATGTTTAAAACTTTTGGTTTAGTAGGTTTTTCTAATTCAGAACTCATCTCGGCACAAGTTAGAACGTTAGAAGGTCTAATTGAATTATACTGAACGGTTTGTATTGATTAAATCCGTTTACTGGGCCAAAAACTCGGATTTAGGGCTTGAGGATTAAGATACGTTCCTCCATGGCCAAACTAGTTATAAAATCTGGAATAGTAATATTTAAGGAAATTTAACTTTTTGAATTTACCGCCATGCACGTATATTCTAAGTGCATCCGGAAAGTTTGACCTGCTATATGAGATCAACCGCTTGTCGAAATGAATTTAGTGGTAGATTGCTATTAATATTCTAAATTTTGGGTTAGGATATGGATATTTATCTTCACAGTAAAGCATTTTTCAAGATGAACAAGCCCGATACTTATCAAACAGCCCTCGTCAAGCCAATTATTCATATATTTTGTTTAGATTAGCTTAAACCCAGTGTTTTTTGGAATTATTCTTCGTAATAAATACTCAAATAGGCCATCAACAGCTGCCACAATTCTAAGACACGTGGGTGACCTTATCGTGAAGGTCAACCTCTCCCTTATGCTCTAACATGAACTTTCCTGGCACCAGATTCAAAATATTCCCAGTACCTTAATATTTTAGCTTTTATGCAAAAACTTGACGTTATTGAAATTTGAATTAGTATTTTTGCATAAAAACTGTATTTTTCTGCATATTTTTTGCATATTCAAATATTTTGCAAAAGGTGCATTATAGTATCGACCTTAGCCTTAGTGCATTAGCTTGGTGTAACTCATATTATTATCTGACCTTTTTTCAGAATGTTATGCTCAGTTTCAACACTATAATTGAATTTGGGCAATGTTACAACTTTAGAATTTTTTGAAAAAAATTATGTCTAGAATCTAAGTGCATCTGTAAATTCTGACGCGTGAGCAAGAACTTCCAGCTGAATGACATTACTGTTATACGGCCAACGCACCGCCAACAACACGACACCTCTTCACCCTTCATCCTCCTGGTATCCATAAATAGGGAAACGGTTTTGTAGGGGTCAGATGTCTAATTGGAAGAAATTTGTTCCAACAGATTGTCTTTCACTAGAAACGGACTAATGACTTGAGCACTGAAGCGTAGTGTGAGTCTCGAGTCTCTTCGACTCGACGAAA
>JAQFYU010002857.1:0-11013 GCA_034694905.1 Ceratophysella granulata
CAAGGTGGTTCTACATATGGGCTCGAAATAGCCTTCGCCCCACCCCTTGACCGAAAAATTCATACTAGATATAATAATGGGATATTGAAGCCAAAAATCGAGGAAATTGCTCAAAATCTCATATTTTTATTGCGCTTCGCACAAAATATACTTTCATTTGCCATTTATGGTTGCATTTCAAATACATGTGGAGGGCGTTACATTTTCGAACGAATTTGCTCGAAAATGAAGCCAAAAATATCGGTAATTGGTCGAAATGTCAAAATTTTCGACCGTTGTGCGTACAAAACATCCCCATTTTAGTTCTTAAATGTCGAACTGTTTTTTTTTTTTTTTATTGTTTAAAATTTCGAGCAGAATCTATAATTTGGTAAATTAAAATCGAACATGAAGCTAAAAATAATGAAAATGGATTAAAAATCAAAATCTCAAAATTTTCTTGCGCTTCGCGCAAAACATTGTACTTTCAACGCCTTATACTCAAAGTTGTTGCCTTTTTTGAAGAGCATTTTTTGGTGTCAAATACTGAACATCTAGTTTCAGTTTTCGGCCTCCTCCTTGACCAATTTATATAACCGCCACTGACAGAGTTAGACGATAAAAAATGCCAATTCAATTCCAAGTCATACGTAATACGTAATGTAAATGAGTTTCCCTGTTACCCCTTGTTTTCTTATTCTCGGTGTTAGTTCTTCATTTTTTAGACAGATAGATGTAGCTTTAATTATACACAGACATCAGACATCTGTCAATTTAGTTTAGATATTTGTGGACTTTTAGAATTACAAGCTTAAATAGCCTATAAAGCTTTTTTGCGTGTGTGTTTGTGTTACTAAAAGATCATTTTACATCATTTCGTGCTGTTTACCTAGTCCCTCTGCAATGCCATGGGACTCCTGAAGTCCTGAATATATTAATAAGGATTTAGAAAAACGTTGAAGATAGAAAGAAACCTCAGACAAAAATCACGACACCTAGAAGCGTGATACCGGAAGTCGGCTATAATGCGCATGCCACATATTTTTTGTTAAATTAATAATAACATTAATAGTTATAAGTTACCATAATGTTAGCTTAGATTAAGTAATCAATTATGTTATGTTAGGATTGACGAGACGCTGCGCTGGAGACATTTTTGTGTCGCGCTTTTTGGTTTCGCCTTTTTTGGCTGGAACAGCCCAACGAAACGGAGTTTGTAGTATGCGATCGCGCCGATTACGCCAAGAAAAAGCTTTTTACCTGTCCCGACATTTCTATTCACCAAATCTTTCGAAAGTCCAGTAGAACAACACCATATGATCGGTAAATGGTCAGACGGTTTGTGGTTGTCAGCAAAATTAGACAGTCGGTAAACGGCCGTCGTCGCGTCGGTCAATCGACCAAGGACAAGGACCCTACGCAATGCTTGTTTCTATGTACCATATTATATTCATTCTACATATGTACTTAACTTCGTACGTGTATTGTACTTTAGATTAAGCATGTTCTAGTTTAGAGTGAATTTAAAGCAAAAATTGAACTTCTACATTGTGATTGTTTATTTCTTAGGGAAATATTTGGATTCAAAATATTACGTCTACAGATATTTTTGATCAATAATCGAACTTATAATCCTTGTGAATCTTATGAAAATAGTTGCCATGGAAAGTTTCGTGCAGGCATTCATGAAATTAAGATAGTAATTGATATTTTATTTAATACATAACAAATGTAAAGTAAACAGATATTGGTTTTATTAACCTCTGGTAAATGAAGAAATAGACTTCCAAGCTTATGCATATTCAAAATTGAAAATGCGTGACCTGACCTGAATATGGGTGAGCGTACCAGGAACATAACGATACGCTAAACCAGAACTCGACCCAACATAAGTTCAGTGACAGCTAGTTCTGACGTGGCTAACTGGTGCGAACGTGAATGCATCACAGCATATGTTTCCATTTTAACGGATTTTCGTTCTGATTTGAATTGTGAATTATAATCATCTGCTGACGTTTACAACTACAACTTACAACTAGCAAGTTGAAATGTAAGTAAAATAGGCAAAAAGTTTTTATATATTGATCATTTCTGGTGTTTGTGTATACTGTATACTTGATGTCAGCAGCTTACTTGCCTAAAATTTTAAAAATATTTTTTTTATTCTTAGATATCTTCGAAATGTGGAAAGCCATGTTTATGACGTTCACAATGCTATGCTTCAGCTTGGCCGTCACCGGTCAGGAAGCTGACCAATCAAGCCAGACGGGAAGAAGTGTACCATATCTTGGATGCAGCTGCTTACTGCCTTCCAGCATGGTGATGTCGGGCATAAAAAAGGACAGCGTCACGGAACAATGCTGTGAACAACAGAATTACAAAACCAAGATCGCTCCTGGTTCGAATGCTCTGCGCTGCCTAGTACCAAATGATAAGACCCAGAAGTTTGGAGAGTGCTGCACGTCAATCCAGAAGAAGAGCCATCTGGACTGTTTGAACCTGGAGATGAAAGGTCGATCGATCATTGGACGTAGGGGCAAGGGTCAATCCGTCTAGTGAGCGGAACACAACTTTACCGATTGGTTCCTGAAGCAGAATTCAGTTCGGTATATTTATCCTGGTCATAAATGATGCCCAGAATACAAAATACAAATCCATGAAATGTTTGTCATTCAATATTACGCTATAATAAAAGGCATTCGTGAGGTATTCACTACTTATATGGTTAACCAAAGATTATTGCATGTGTTCCAAATTCCAAAGACGCAACTAGCATATATTTACATATTATTGATTTGGGCTAACCCGGGAAGTCCATGCGTGTGTCGATTGTCGATTTCGGCACACCTTTTTCAAATTTAAAGTTTAAACGAGAAAGTATAACTTCGTAACTCGCAACTTTTACTTGAAAGCGGTAATTATGGTTTCACAAGACTGCTTGCAAGCGTAGCTACCTACATATCTCATAATTACGAAGTCAGATGATGTCAGGTGGTCCGAATGTAGAAATAATTACGCAATTTCGTATAACGAAGTATGTTTTATTCTAATATATTTAGGACTTTATCACCCAAGTTAGTTCTGGACGCAAACTCTGTCTGTAATTTCCGGTGGTTTTGACAAATTCATAACTGCAAATGCTAATGCTACATAGAATAAACTTCGACAGCCAATCAGTAGGTATTGCATAATTGCATAGGTACCTTAGCAAATAAATAATGAAATGCTACTATCGCAATGGTATTCCTTGGTTTGGTGTACATCGATCATTTCCGTATGCTCGAATCCGAATCCCGATGCTGATGACCAATTCCCGTTCGGAGTCAGACCACACTCATCCTACTTTAGTTTCGTTTCGACAAGGAAGTCCAGTCGTTCCTATCCTTCCATCTTGTATATCCTCAATTTGGTTCTTAGACCTAGGAAAGTAAAATCACTAATCAAATCAGTGATACACAATTTAGTGTTGTTATCCGTTAACATATAAAGGACCATGAGCTGGTCAGCAAGTTCGAAAACAACTGAACGTCGTTCAGCCCATCTTCATGCCCGCCATGATAGCCAAAGACTTGGTAACGAGTGCATATGAAGTACTTGACTTCAATTCACTCAGCAACTTCTCCATTTCCGGGCAAGGGACCCCGACGTCTGTAGCCCCGCAACTTCGAAAGGTGAGACATTGTGTTTTCTATTTACTCAGTCAACGTCTCCCTCCCACGGAAGCTCCAGGTTTTTGGCTCTTTGAAGTGTGCGAGGGATGGCAGTTGATTATGCTGAGGCTACTGCTGCTGGAAGTACAACATGTCCAGAAGTCAAGAACGTCGGAGCCAAGCAGAAGCGCAGAATCAGAGAGATGAGAAGGGTCTTTCTAACCAAGCAAATTCGCATCTTTCTAGTCCTGGTCAGAATTGATCTGGAGCTAGGTACAGGTAGTTCTTCTATGGTCTGATGCTAGTGGTTTGTGTTTCTTTACAGCCGCCGCTCAGTGTTGAACAGCTGCTTCCAAATACCCCATCAATGGTGCTGAAGAACAGGAGCAAGTCGTCTTTGCTGAAGCTGCAGAAATTCTGCCTCCAACATCCCATTGCCGTTATCCACGATATGGCCTCTGTCCTCAAACTCGATCCAGGACTCTTCTCAAGCAAGACGCTGGTGGAGGCAAACCCGAATCAAGCAATTGAAGTCCGGACACAGTACCAGCAGCGGAGTGATGAGAACATGGACGACGAAGGCATTCGAACCTGGAAGTTCTTCTCCAGCAGGGGAAAGTCGACAATCTCCAAGTACGCGAGTTACCAGGCATCAAAGTGCTTCCAGGATTCTGTCGGGGTAAGTCTCTTTCAGTAGTGTTTGGTGGAGGGATGATGCTTGATGGGGTGTTGTCGTTGTGTCGCAGGTGGAAAAGTCGTCTGACTCGAACATCAACAACCGTCCCTGTCGGAAGAAGCCAAAGCGGAGACAGAAGACGATCAAGTTCTGAACGAACGTCGTGGACTTGTCAGACGATGAGAAATGGCGAGTGCAGTTGGAAGAGCTCTAGAAGCTCCCCTCTTTCATGGAAGTCGTTTCGAATGAAAACCTCCTTACCCACCTAGGTCAATGCTATTCTGGGCATGAACACGGTACAGCTATACATGAAGGTCCCGGGCTCACGCACTCCAGGACATCAGGAAAATAACAACTTCTGTGCCTTAAACTTGAACGCTGGACCGGGGATCTCTGAATGGAATGTCCCAGTCGCCTACTGGGGAAGTGTCCAGATCCTCTGTGAAAGGTGAGCCCTCCTACTTTAACCCGCTCCCATATTTTGTAGTTTACCACTATCCCTCCTCCTGATCCTGAACAGGAACAATGTAGATTACTTGAAAGGCTCGTGGTGGCCCAACACTGACGACCTTCATAACATGAAGATCCCTGTATACCGCTTTCTCCAGCGACCAGGTGATTTGGTATGGATCAGCCCAATGATTGTGTTCATTGGGTCCAAGCCATCAGCTGCTGCGACAACGTTGCATGGAACGTCGGACCTCTAACAAGAAGTCAGTACGAAGCTGCAATTGAACGTTACGAATGGAACAGGCTCCAGCAGTTTAAGTCCATTGTACCTATGATGCACCTGAGTTGGAATTTTCCCAGGAACATTCAAGTCTCGGACCCCAAGCTCTTTGAATTGATCAAGTGAGTCAGCTACCACTACTAAGGGATGATTGGAGATAATTATGTCTGAGTGAAAACATGCGGATGCGGATGTTGTTGCAGGACTTGCTTAATGAAAACCCTGGTACAATGTGCGAAAATCCTGAAGTTCGTTCAGATAAAGAAAGTCAAGAAAGACATATACTTCCGTAATAAGAATGAGGGTGCCCATTACTGTGACCACTGCGAGGTGAGTATATCAGTCCTTCCTCACAGGCAAGGAGGATGGACGCAATCCGGAGTATCGTTCCTGGACAGAAGTATGCATGTCTTAATCCTGGTCTGTTGATCCGAAGCTGATCTGTTCTTATCAAATTGTTCCAGGTGGAAGTATTCAACCTAGTTCTAGTACGTGGTCGGGCAAAGCGTCGCCTGGTTCATTGCATCGACTGTGCTCGGAAACAGAAACCGAACTTGGAGGGGTTCATTCATCTCGAAGAGTTCCCTATGGAGGAACTGATGGACGTTTACGACAAATTCATCGTAAGTTCAATCGAGATACACCGCAACTCCAGTCCATTCCAAATGCTAATATTCCCCACTGGATCTCTTTTATTGTGTTCAGGTGCCGACACTTCCTTCCCCTTGAATGATGAAACATTCCGTGAAGATACTGTCGTAAGACGTATTTCGACAGATCTCCAAATTATTTCTTGGTTATGTTTGAAGTTAAGCAGTGCGCCAAAAGCTCCCGTCGTAATTTGTATCCATGCAGTAGCAGTCAATAAAATATGCAAAGAGTATAGTAACTGTTAAGGAAATTGTTAAAATATATTATTCAAGTAGAATAAATAGATCTTTGTAACTTGAAGACTGTATTGTAATATTCTTATTTAGACATAGAACTTCGTCCAGGACTAGAAGGTTCACCCACTAATTGAAGTACAGGCATTTTTAATCTTAAATAAAATACCAGCATTTTCAGCATCTTATTGGAATATTCAGAATTCATATTACGGAAAGTAGAATTTGTTTTCATTATTCAATTTACTTGCTTGGATAGTAAATTGCACTTATTGAGGAATTAGAGCGTTAATATTGTCTGTCACGTAAATGAAATATTTTAAATCGTTATTTACACCATTGTGAGTGTGCGGCCGCGGAATCAGTTCAGAGGACGACCTTCTCATCCACCCATATACTACATGATAACCTGGGGTTCAGGAACGGAGCTTGAAATTGCCTTGTGCGGCAACACCTTCCCACCGTTGATGTAAACTTCATCACTTACGATGACGTCTTCTCCAAGCACAGTCACATTCTCCATTCGAACCCACTGTCCAATCACGCAGTTCCAGCCCACGATGCAACTATCCAACCATGAATGAGACTTGATTCGAGAACCTTTCAAAATTGTGCAGCGCTTGATGCAGACTCCGTCATCAATGACAACGCCGGGTCCAATCGTCACGTTGGGTCCGATTCGACAGTTACTTCCGATTACGGCACTGGGATCCTATGAACATAATTAGTGACAATCAGGTGATTTACGCATTAAATTATTTAACTCTGAAAGCAGACCGCCGGTCAAGGTATTTGCACAGTGAGACTGACTTTCCCTTTACAGTATCTAAGTGGAGTGGACCCTCCGAAAAAGGCAACGGAGAGAGATGAAGGCTATGAGAAATATTGAAAAAACTGGGAAAAACTGGAAAAAAACCTTTTCCTCTCCACTCCATAATGTTGCAATACGCCTCTTTTTGTTCTTTATAATTACAGTGGATGAGATTGTGTAGCTCACCACAAGAACATTTCCAACAATACCAGGTCCGGTATGCAGCTTCACGCCCTTCTGTTTCCCTTTGAGTGACTGGAGATAGAGGCACATTCCGGTGAGGAAGTCTTTGGGTTGACCAATGTCCATCCAGTAACCCTCGAGTTCAAAGGCAAATAGTTGTCCGTCCGTGGCCATCACAGGAAATATTTCCTTCTCAATACTTGTTGGACGTACCTGTAAAGATACATAATGTTCAATAGCGTGCATCAGCAGCTGATCTGATCCTGATACTGATGTATTTAATTTATGTTATGATACTGATGGTTTTAATTTATGTTATTTATGTTATGTAGTAAATTCACAATGATTTTGTCACAATGTTAATGTTTGAAATTCAAAACCCAATTCAGCTATACTTACTTCGATCCGATTCAGAATGGAAGGGTTAAGAATGTAAAGACCAGCATTAATTTTATTAGAAACAAATTCTGGTGGCTTCTCAACGAATCGCTCAACTTGGCCACCAGGTCCATATACAACAACACCATACTTGGAAGGCTCCTCTACTTTGGTCACCTGAAGTAGACAAGATCAAAATGTATCTCCTATACTGAAATGCAGAAACACTAATGAATTTTATGGTAGAAAAACTTACGACAATGGTCCCTTCTTTCCCGTGACTCTTATGGAAGGTGACCATTTCTCTAAATGGAAATTCGCAGGTGATGTCCGAATTGAGCACAAAGAAAGGTTCATCATCTTTGGCCAGGATTTCCCTGGCTAAGGCGAGGGGACCAGCTGTTCCCAAGGGCTCAAGCTCATGCGAAAATACAAGCTCAATTCCCATCTGTCAAACAAATCAAGTCATTAAACCAAATGTAGTTGATGAGGTGAAATAATTAGTGAGTCCTTGAACGGATCGTGGTAAGCTCTATTTCGCGTCATACTTTCTCTGCATATTCACTCAGTTCCTCTTCCATTTCTTGAGCCTTGTAGGACACAGCAAGCACGACTTGAGTCACTCCTGCTTCAACGAGTGCTTCCAACTAAAATAGAGCAATCATAACTTTGTAGAATGGATCCATTATTGAAACATTAAATTAATACTCTGTCATATTTTCGTACCTGATGGAGCAGAATAGGCTTATTTCCAAACTCAACGAGAGGCTTGGGACGGAAGAGGGTCAAAGGTCGGAGCCGTGTTCCATAACCGCCGACAAGGATCAAAGCCTTCATCTTCCCAACTGTAGCGTCTGTACAAGGAGAAAAAGACGGCATATTTTAAGTGTTTCAATTTTAGCAAGTTAAGTGACTCCTTCCACCCAACTAACGAGACAAACCATTAACCAGTTAAGCTGATGCTTCATATATCCTGAGAATATATATTTTCAACATTGCCTTCATCAACCACGACACTTGCACGCGTTGTCATACTGGCAGCAGCTGAATTGAACAATGTATGTCCAGATTTGCACCCTCGCAAAAGCAAACACAGAACAGTCATGACCATGACACAACTCAGATGTAATGTATTCAATTCGAATAAGATTAAATTCCAAATTACATATTAATTTGCTTGAACCGCAGAGTTCACGCGTTTAACTAAGTCAACAAAGATGAAGTACGCAAGTTACCTTTGCCTGACACTTGATAAACGGGTATAACTTGCTCAAGCTGAAACCTTTCCCATAGCACAAAACTGGGATCCGCAACCAGCATTAAACCGGGAAGCAGGCATAGCAATTTGCGAAATGTGACGAATAACAGAAATAAATTGGGATTGTAAATTGTAAACATACCACCTGAAGGTCTCATGATTTTACGGATGTGCCAAGGGATTTGACTGTCTCGTGAAATGAACTACTCTTTTCTTTCTAAATATTTGGTATCACACATGTCACAATTAAATCAAACAGGAGCTTCAACTTAAATAATTGTTTTCATTGTCACCAAAAAAAAACTTACAATATTACGAAGACTTGAATATTTGTACTTACATGAAAATCTCTTCGCACGGTGAACTATGAACGCCGTTCTTTGTTCTTTTAGCGAAGAAATCACGGTGTCGTGTCACTCTTCAGTCAGAATCTGTCAAAATATTTTTTTAAAAAGAGTGTCTTAGCACGCTGTTGCATCTTATGTCATATGTTGTTTCGCCAACCTTAACCAAAAAACTCGCGGGATCGGCAAGGTTTAATATTTCCTATTTGAGAAGTGAGGAAAGAGGAGGGGGACATGGCCAGTGCTTTAATTAAATCTAAGGAACCTTTGACATTCGTCGATTTGACAAAAAATTCCTAAGCAGCACGCTGACGTGAACTAACTGCACCAACTCAATTAATACAAGTTATTTGGGTTAAAATCTCAATTTTACTTTCATGAAAGAAATGTACCTTGGTACAAGGCACACTTTTTTTGGTTAAACTCACTAACAAAAATATAGAAATGGCGTTACTTTTCTGCTTTGATTTTAATTTTACATTGAATTAATTAATTTAAATTTAATTTACAACTTACGAATGACTTCGAACCGGAAGGCACAATGATGTCAAACAACGATGACTGAACACGAGCAGGAATTCGGATGGTTCGATCACAGATTATTCTGTAGAATTACTAGTTATTATTGGCTCGTTTATCTGAAGTCAGTAGTTGAAGCGGAAGAATGATATCCTTGATGTGTGGCGTGTGACGTGACGTGTCAAAGTGACAGAAGACAGAAGCAGACAGTATATATGTAGTAGTAGTAGTACAGACAGAATAGTGAAGTGAAACCGGCTGTTTGAAGATTTGGAATTTAGAGATGGAAAAAGGATTGATGATGTGGCTTGGGGCACGTTGCATACAGCTCAGCCTCACCACTTATGCTTTTTTCTGCTGCAAGTAGTGCTAGCTCAGCTTCGAAGTTCTGTTGTTGTCGCTTGTTTTGCTATGCTACGTGTATGAATATGAATATGAAGATAGTAAAAGGGTAAAAGTAAAGTAAAAGTACTGGTGTCCTTGGTTGTGTCCAGCACTGTACCATCATCAGAAATCAGAACGTGAAATATCGTACTTTCCAGTGTGCAGTGTACAGTCCATTTCATTTGCATATCACAGGGAGATTGTTTGTAACAACAATCCGAAAGTGAAAGAAGGCAATAAAATAATGCAAAAAGCCGATGTAACGATGAAAATGATCACAATTTGTATGCAGAATTGTCATGTACACATTTTTGCTGTGGTGTGCTAAGTATATTCAATGTTCATGTATATTTCATATATCGAACAATAAAATATAATTTGAAAAGAACAATAGGAATTCAATACATCAATGCAAGGCGCTTCGTTGTGCTTGTGCTTAGTGAATTCAATTACGTACACGCAAAAATGAAATTTGAAAACATTAAAGCGAATAGCATTTTTTTTTATATAAAATTCAATTCTGATTGTTCTATAATGCTAAAGTTGGGTTAAATTTTGATGACACTCGTTTAGTGACCTGATTGACGTTTTACATTAACTTAAGATATTTTTTGAATTTTTAGGACAATTATACGAATAATAAAAGTGCGGTTCTAGAAAATGGACTTGATAAGTTCTAAAAGTACCAAAAAGTATAGTTTGAGAAGCTGGCGCCGGTTTTTGATCTTCCGCATAACTACTTTGAACTTCATGTAAAAAAGATTTGGTCATCATCGATTTGGGGACGGATTACGGATTGCGTTCGTTAACACTTTTTAGTGGTATCAATGGCCATTCTTGAGTAATAATTTTAACACATTGATAAATTCAAGGCATATAATTTTCAACCAATTCCTAGATCTGATCAAAATCTTGTGAAATCTTCAGTCTGGCTTATCCTTTATTTCTCTGAGCTTAATTTCTTGGCACTGTCTCTTTTAAACATGTTAAATAAGAGATAAGTGAAGCAACGGAAGTCTTTCGTTAAGTGCTACTTTGTTGAAGAATTTGCTTAATTATTTAATTACAATGACTTTTAACTACCTATTAGACCTGGCCACCTAGGCCGAGGGCTTATGTGATCGCCATGCCTGTCTGTCCGTCCGTCTGTGACCTAGTTTGGCGGAAGCACAGCGCATCAGCTCCATATAAAATGGTATCAACGGAAGCTTAACTGC